>APFE031189059.1:3136-15885 GCA_000404065.3 Pinus taeda
GTTCCTCCACTTGCAACCATCACTTGACACTCTAGTGTTGGATATAGGAAGCAATTCAATTCCTTGGCTATCTTACAAAGAATAAAATTATGGGTACTTCCCGAATCAATCAACATTATTACCTTTTTATTCTTGATATATGCCCTTCTATCTTGATAATTTCAGTAGTGGTAATTCTAGCCAATGCAATACAAGATATGGTTGGATTCATTTCTTATTTTTCTAGGGTTTGTTCCTGGTGTATGTCCTCTTATTTTAATGTTTCTTGTTCCTTTTCTTCCTCCTCTTCACAATCTATGTAAAATAATTTCTTCTCGGCACACTTATGACCTTTAGTGTATTTGATATCACAATTGTAACAAAGCCCTTTTGCTCTTTTTTCTTCCAATTGTTGTGGTGTCAACCTTGTAGGTTGTTGATGGCTAGGGGCAGAAACACTTCCATCTTTATGATTGTGAGTGGTAAGCTTCCTTCTTGCCATAATTTTTCTTTCCATTTTTCTTGCCAACCTGAATGCCTTCTCCAATGAATCTAGTTCCCAAAGGTGAGCCTCATGTTGGATGTTATTTTTTTAAATTCCCTATGAACACATCAATCCTATGCTCCTCTTGAATATCATTTACCCTTATATTCAAATTTTGGAATTCCTCAATGTGCTCCATCATTGAACCCTTTTGTTTGAGATTTATCAATTGGCTAAAAAAAGTGTTTCTTTTTGTATCCTCATAATATGCTATCATTTCATCCATAAAAATAGCCCAAGTGACAATTTGTTTATGAGAGAAAATCCATCGATACCACACAAACTGATTTGGTTCCAAAAATAAAGTTGCAATGTGTACCTTTTGTGTCTTTTGCACATTATGGAGATCAAAAAATTGCTCCATCTATAGTATCCATGTTCTAGGATCCTTTCCATCAAACTTCCTCATATCGACATTTGGAACATGGTGGTTCTTTGATCCAATGTGAGAGTCTATGAAATCATGATTAACATTTATTTTGCTCTCATAATGAGTTTCCTTTACTACGCTTTCACCATTAGTAAGCATTTCTTGTAGAAACTTTGTCAAATCTGTCTTCAAATATTCCATGCCTTTCTTTAAATCATCCATCTTAGCTTCCATGCCATCCATCTTAGCTTCCACGCCACCCATATTAACTTCCACATCATTCAACTTAGATTTTACGCCTTTCTTTAAAACATCCATCTTAGCTTCCACACCATACATCTTAGATTCTATGTCTTTATTTAAACCATCCATCTTAGCTTCAGTTACTTTTTCTGCGAGTGAAATTTGTTCCACCTGTTCTTGTAATTTTCATATATCATGTTGCATTTATTCCTTTTCTTCATGAGTCATGTTAGAGCTTTGAGGTGGCTTGCTAGGTGTTTCCATTTTCTTTCTTTGGGGCATCAATTACCGATAATAATGCTTCACTCTTCCCTTTGAGTTCCTTCAAACCAATTTTTCAAACCAAGCTTATGCAAAAATAAAAAAAAAACTACACACCTTTTTTCACTTTGTAGGAGCTCGATATTGAATCTGATGTATCTCTGTAAATTTAAATCTCAAAGGTTTGAAATTTCTTCCTACGGTAACTCTCGGAGCAATATTTCTAACCCCGTAAGCCTTATCACGATTGGATTCTCCAATGAAGAGTTATGCCAAATCTCTCGTGATGACCTGAGTATAGTTCAGTAGAGAAAACTTGTATGACATGCCGCAGGTCACTGTTTCAACCTCAAGTTCTTAAAATAATACAGAAAATAACTACAGTTTGTCCTCTTTCTGTAAATTCTTATGAAAATTCGTTCTGATGCTCAAAGCGAAAGTTATGACGATTTTCCCAAGGTCACCTATTTGGAATGTAATTCGGGGGTCTGTAAAAACCCTAAATTCCTCAGATTATATCTTTGAAAATATAGCAAGACAAGATCTACAATTAGGGCCCAAGGTTGAGACTGGTTCCTTCTCAAATGTATTTTTTTCTTAGCTTCTGAAACTTTGTAGCAAAAATGTTATAGTGAAAATTCCACAATGACCTGTTTGGAGCAGCGAAACCCTAGAATCCAAAGCTCTAATACCAAATGTTATGAAACCAACTCACAAAAGATAGAAAAGATAGATCAATGCCTTAGATATAAGCCTCTTTGAGGGTTAAACCTTCTTTACATTACACAAATGAACAATTCTTAGATGATTCAAATGACAAAACCTCATTTCTATATATAGGAGTCTAAGGGTTCACACTATAACCAAAGCCGACCTAACAATAATAATATAAAGGCACAAAATTAACAATAGTGGGATTCTATGGGGCACAATAATAAAACTATGGGGACAATAGGGGCACAACAATAACAATAAGGGATACAACGACAATAGTAATGGGGGAATCACTAGTATTATAGGGGCCTAACATTTTATCATTGGTTTACCCAAGTCTGAAGGAAAGAGTGTCATCAAGGTAGTAGTTGATAGACTTACCAAGTATGCACACTTTTGTGTGTTATCTCATCCATTTAAAGCCAGTACAGTTGCTACTACATTTATGGAAACAATTCAAAAGGTACATGGAAACCCAAATATTATTGTAGCTGATAGAGATCTCATTTTCACTGGAAATGTTTGGACATAATTATTTTCTTGTCTATGTACTCAGTTAACTCATATCTCATCTTATCATCCTTAATCTTATGTAAAACCTAAGACAATGAACAAATGTTTGGAAGGATATATTCATTACTTTGTATCTTATAAATATACATAATGGGTTAAGTGGTTTCCTCTTGTTGAATGGTGGTATAACACTTCCTTCCATACTCTAGAAAAAATGACCCCATTTATGGAACTTTATGGATATCATCCATCACCCAACACATCATCTTTAAAGGAAAATTATAATGTTCAAGTAGTGGAAGATAACACCAAGCATCAACAACAAGTTCTCAAACTCTTAAAGGATAACCTCACTTTGGCATAGAATAGAATGAAACAACAGGAAGATCAACATTGCAGCGAAAGAAGTTTTGATGTAGGTGAATGGGTAACACTACGACTACAACCATACAAACAAATTTCCCTCAAGAAAGCTAAGAAGGATAATAAATTATCACCAAAGTATGATTGGTCTGTACAAGGTGTTACAAAATATTAGTACTATGGCATACAAATTGGAGCTTCCTGCATCTTCCCGAGTGCACCCAGTTTTCCATGTCTCATGATTAAATAAGGTTATAGGTGAGAATATCTCAGTTCAAACAATATTTCCAAAACTTGACGAGGAAAGAAAAATCATATTGAAACCTGAAGCAGTGACAAAAACAAGGCATCAAAAACTATGAAATTGATCAATTTTAGAGTATCTCAAGTGGAAGAAATTACCCACTGAAGTTTCCACATGGGAGGATGAGAATTTTATACAGAAGCATCCAGAACTACTCAAGCATTGAGGACAACATGTTTTGAAGGAGAGGGGCATGTTAGGTCCCTATACTACTAGTGTAACCCCTTATTATTATTAATGTAACCCCCTTATTTTATGATTGTGCCCATATAGTCCCCATGTTTTTATTATTGTGCCCCATAAAATCCCACTATTGTTATTGTTGTGCCCCTACAATATTATTGGTATGTAGGCTCTGGCTGTAATGGGACCCCTTAGACTCCTATATATAAAAAGGAGGTCTTGTCATTTGTATCATCCAAGAATTGTTCATTTGCATAATTTAAAGGAGGTTGCCCCATTGAAGGCTTATTTTGTGAGTTGGTTGCATAACAACTAAATTTGACTATTGAAGCACCCAATTCAGACAACCAAAATTTTACTTATGAAGAAAAGGCCACATATGCACATTTGGACAAGTAGTCCCTAACAGGAAATTGGTCACCTTTGGAAGCCTATAAATACAAGTGACTTCAAGCTAATTTAACCATCACCAAGCATATTCTTCTTCTCTTCTTCACTGATTGGTTCACACAGGTCTGAGGAAAGGTCAAGGAAATTGGTTTAGATAGGTCCAAAAATATAGGGTTTGAAGCTCGCACGTGTTCTAAGGTTTTGAATGTCAGCTGCAGACTCATCAAGGAAATTTTTGGTAATAAATATAGGTTAGTAGGCTCAAGGATGTCATTATAAGGTCTCAACCACATGCACAAATCTTCCTCCATTTTTTTGGGCTCTATGGCTAAATTTGACATCTGACCGCAATTGATCGAAGTTGACTGCAAAGAATAAAAGTTGTCTCTGATATCTATTGATGTTTGGAAGATATTTATGAATGTTATTGGGCCATTTTGATGGATTATTGTGTATTGGGTTCATTATACTCTCTCTTAAACATTGTATGACAATCTAATAGAAGAAGAATTTACAAAGCGTCCTCCCCCTTGTGGGGTTTTTCCTTTGTCTTTGACCAAAGCTGGTGTCTCTTGATGATGTGTTGATTATCTTCGTTATCATTTCATTTACTATTTTATCTAATTTTATCTTAGTGGGTCCTAACCCAGGTTTAGATTTAGTTGCACCAAACAAATCTCTACACTATAGGCCCTTTCGGCATTAATTCGAAGGGAACGGACTGAAGTCTTAGCCAAAGCACTATGGGAGGATGTTGGAGCCAAGTTTCCGCACTCAGATATCAATGTGATGTTGTTTTGTTCCCTAGATCTTCCTTCAGTCATATCGATAAGCCTTTATGGATTATTGATGTAACTTCCTTTAATCAACCTCTAGACCTCCACAAAGGTCTACAACTGGATTTCACAGACTTGAATAGGTAAATCAACTACTTACATGCATTCAAGGTTAATCTTAGCCCAATATTTACTCATATTTTCTTAAGTGTTCGATAACTCTAACCTACAATGATATAATCTTCATGTAAAACCTTAACATCATTTGCATTCATATAACAATATAGATCAAGTAAAGTCGCGCATTAATACAACATTATTTCATAAACCCATCACTCATTGTAGAATAAAGCTCATTCATACATAACAGAAGTAGATAGGTAAAACACAAGAATTTCTGTAATAATCTTCTTTATTAATATTTAGTCCATCTTACAGAGTTAAGAATTCCCTACGCACTCATCTGTAAGGGTTCACGCACTCAGCTGTGGACTCTACTCTATGCCTCTATGCACATAGCTGCAGATCCTTTTCTTCCTGCAAGATTTCTATGATCTTCCTTCTATTGACCCATTACATTCATGTTCTTTGTCCATATCTTGCTTTCTCCAAGACACACCTATTTATAAAATCTCATGGTCCATTGACCATGGGTAGGTCTTCAAAAAGTCAACTTAAATTACCTAAAAGAGGGTAAAACCCTTTTTGACTCTTTAACTATCTACATGCTCCACGACCACAATTTGCGGAGAATTTACATTCCTTTACATAAAACTTTGATATTTTTCCCCAAAACTTGGGATTTTGCCCCAAAATTGACCTAGGGGACCCCATCCCAATAGGCCCCCAACACAAAGATTGTGACTCTCCCTTGAGTCACTCAACTGGCACAAAGATCTTGCTGTAAATATCCCCTAACTCCAATTGTGCAACAACTACTTTAGTCGCACTCTGCGTGGCTGCCTATTTTATCTGTTCTACCAGTTGCTCTATGGTTGGTCCTCCACTATCCTTCTTAATCTTTTACTGCATACTCTACAAGTTCGCCAATTTTTCCTGAATATTGGCGAAGATTATGTAGTCCTCATCCAACCAAGGCCCCAATTTGGCCTTAAGGACTTCCTCTTTCTTCTGCATTGCTCCCACCTAGGTAAGCAACTTATTAGCCTCCTCTAGCTTTGCGAGGCGTTGTGCTGTAGAAATAGTGCACGCCATCAACCTTACTTCATCATTTCGCTGATGTAGCTCACAGACTTATGTATTAAATACTTGCAAGGTGGGATCTTCCTGCAGACTCGTCACTACTTCCATATAATATTCAAACAACATGGTTCAGTCAACCACTGAGACATCTACTATAGCAACTCCATCCTTAACAACAGATTCACACTGTTCCCTTACCTCTGGTGGGGTTGAAGGTTGTAACTTTAGCTCCAGTTATGTTATCTTCATGTTCAACTCAAACTGAATTCTGGCCACCTCCACCTTGGCATCCTGCACACCTGTAGCAAGCTTTTGGATCTTTGCCTCCAGTGATGACTCCTTAGGGATATGTAATTCTAGCACTGCCCTGTATGCTTCTGCCACCGCGACTGCTAACTGAGCGCTCTGCACCTAGATTGTCTCTTTTTCCTTCAGAGCCTCTATATTTTTGGTTAACATTTGCTTGTTGTTCACCCAATACTCGATTATGAGGCTTTCTGCATGTTGCTCCTATGCTCTTAGCTCTATTGTCACACCTGAATACAGTGTGTGAAGGTACTCATTGGGGAGCATAGCTAGGTTGAGGTTGATGTTCTTTATAGAACTTATGATGACCTTGCCATTGGATGCCTCTATGCTCAAAGATTCTTCTGGTAGCATGACTATGATTTGACCATCTCTATTGTCTAACTGGTCCCAAGTGCCAAACTGTCTATGCGGCACTTACTTACCCTGCGCCCACCTAGATCCTACTTGTCTGAATCTACAACTCGCACAGATCCTTCTGAATGGTACTTAGCACCTATTGTTGTTGTTGTTCAAACTGTTGGAGCAATTCCATTGTAGTATCGTGCACCTTATCTCTAATTTCATCAAGGTTTCCTTCTGTTATAGTGGTTGGGTCTAGCAATGGCTTGGCCGCTTTCGACTTCTTCCGAGGTCCCTCCTTTTCTGGTTCCTTGTATTGCTTCACCTGGAATGGTGTGCTCTATCCTTCATCTCCACCGCCTCCCTTCTTTGACTTATCCTCTTCCTCTATCTGGGGCGAAGGTGTGGGTTTTAACCCTGTACAAAAATTACCTGCATACAAATTATAAAACACAGAAAACAAACAATGCGAGAGAATAATACATAAAACACATATACATAGAGATTTTCCCCTAGATCCAAAAACTAGGACTACCAGAATGATTTTTCATTATTGTCCTTTCAATGTTACAATACATATTTATACATGCCAAAGCATCCAATACCATGGACCAAAAACCATCACGTCCAAAACCACGGACCAAAAATCACTGCATCCAAAACCATGTGCGAAAGCCATGCAAAAAACCATAGGTAGGTCTCCCAACCTAATATAGGGTCCAAAAAATAAATTCCCGAGGCACTGCCCTAGACCTTGTAGAGGGGGGCTACCTACCCCCCTCAAACCCCCTGGATGTGAATCCCTGGCTGTGTAATCGGTGCAACGAAGGGGGGGATCCGTCCCCCCTCTAACCCCCTGGTTAACTACATGGGCTAGTCGTAGAAAGAATATAAAACAACCCAACATTCTACCACTTGTTGTTTTCTTTCCACAGGGGGCCATAGGAGAGCTTAGTCATTTATCGAGCCCTGCAATGCCCATTGTTTCTCTACACCAAGAGGACTTCTCGGAGCTCACATATTTTGTTAATGCATCTGTAGTGTAATTCAAAGTGTCCACCTTTACCAGCAACACCTTTTTTCTTTTATCATATCCCTCAAAAAGTGATATTGAACATCGATGTGCTTTCTCTTTGAATGATAAGCAGGGTTCTTTGCCAAGAAAATTGCACTTTGGCTATCACAGTCTATCCTTATAGCTACCTGTACTAACCCCATACTTGAACATAATCTCTGCAACCAAACTACTTCCTTGCTTGCATGAGTGGTTGCCATGTATTCTGCCTCTATAGTCGATAGTGCCCGCTACAAATTATTTCTTACTCATCCAATTGACTGCAACTCCAAATAGGTTAAACACATGCCCACTTGTATATCTTCTCTAATCTAGATCTCTAGCCCTGTCTACATCAACAAAGCCATGAATATCCAACACTCTGTCCAATCCTGGTCTTCCTTGGTAGCACAAACCATAATCACTAGTGCCATGCAAATACCTGAAAACCCGCTTCACTGCTCTCTAACACTCTATCCCTAGTTTTGATATAAAACTGCTCAATAGTCCCACTACATGTGAAATGTCTGGTCTAGTACAGACCATCGCATGCATCAGACTACTGACTACACTTTCATATGGAACATAGGACATGTCCTCTTCCTCTTCTTGTGTCTTGAGACACTGTTCGGCAGATAACTTTAGACCTACAGGAATAGGAAACTTCAATGGTTTACTATCCTGCATATTAAACCTCTGTAGTATTGTCTCGACATACTTTCTCTTGTTTAACCAAAGCTTCCTCTTTTCCTGATATCTTTTAATTTCCATGCCCAAAATATAGTTTGCATCACCAAGATCTTTCATGTTGAATTTGGAGGAAAATTGATTCTTCAAATCCTAGATAATTTCTTTGGCATTTCCAACCAGCAACATATCATCCACATACAAGACCAAATAAATACCACGGTCACCAATTAATTTAAAATACACACAGTGATATGCTTTTCTTCTAGTGAAGCCAAGTCCCCATATAAAGGTATCAAATTTTTGATACCACATCCTTGGTGACTGTTTTAACCCATACAAAGACTTCTTCAACTTGCATACCAATTCTTTCTTACCCTTCACTGCAAAACCTTTAGGTTGCTTCATGTAGATCTCCTCTTCCAAATCCCCGTGAAGAAATGGTGTCTTCACATCCATCTATTCTACCTCAAAATCAAAAGCAGCAACAACAGACAAAAGTAATATAATAGAATCTACCTTGGCAACACGAGAAAAACATATCACCAAAATCAATTCCCAACACCTGGGAATAAACTTTTGCTACCAACCGAGCTTTGTATTTCTCCACCTTTCCTTTTTCATTCGTTTTCTTCTTGAACACCCATTTTATTCCAATGGGTTTCCTTCTAATCGGCAACTCCACCGGATTCCAAGCCTCATTTTTGTGCAAAGATGCCATTTCATCAACCATGGCATCTTTCTAGAGTTTTCCATCCTTTGAATATACTACCTCCTTCATAGTTCTGTGATCATCATCAGTAGTAGATAAAGCAAAATTTGAAAAGAAAGTATATGGACTATACCTTTCTTGCTACCTTCTTTCTCGAACTGATCTTCTCACACCCAGAGTTTATGGCTCTTCATCTTCTGATTCCTCCTCTATTGTAGAGTTTGATTCTTCCTCCTTTAGCTCAAACTATATCTTCTCAGGTTCCTTATATGGGACTTCATGTTTAATAACATCTTTCACCTCTCTGAACACCACATCTCAGCTACACACAACCTTCCTTTTTACTAGGTTCCAAAGCTTATAACCCTTTAAGCCATCCTTATACCCAATAAATATGCACTTTTTAGATTTATCATCCACTTGGTTCTTTTCTCCTTTGGAACATGTACATATGCATCACATCCAAATACCCTCAGATGTGAAAGGGAGGGTTTCTTACCAATCCATACCTCTTATGGAGTCTTATCCTCCAATGTTGATGAAGGTGGTTTGTTGAAAAGGTAGCATGTTGTCCCTACCACCTCTGCCCAAAATTCTTCACATAACTCGACACCATTGAGCATGCTTCTTGCCCTTTCCATCAACATCTTTTCCATTCTTTCTACAACTCCATTTTTCTTAGGTGTATATGGAGTAGTCTTCTTTCATTCTATATCACACTTCTTATAGAATTCTTCGAATTCCTTACTGTAAAACTCTCCACCATTATCTGTCCTTCGCACCTTTATCTTCTTCTCTGTCTAGTTTTCCACTAGAACCTTAAATTCTTTAAACCTGTCAAAGACTTTAGATTTCTTATTAAGGAAATATATCCATGTATTCCCTGAGAAGTCATCTATAAATGATGCATAGTACACAAAATTACCTAGTGATGGAACCTTCATAGGTCCAAACACATCATTGTGCACAAGCTCTAATATATGTTTTTCCCTCTTACCACTAGAGGGGAAACTCACCCAATTCTGCTTTCCATATACACAATTTTCATAGAAATCAAAATCTAGAGAGCTATTACTCATACCTTCTACCATACCTTTACCACGAAGTATTCAAAGGCCCTTCTCTCCAATATTTCCAAGCCTCTAATGCCACAGCTTGGTCATCTCTCTAGAGACCACTAGATTTTCTGCTCCACTTTCAAGAAGCACAGAACTATTGCACCCATTAACAATAGTGTTACCTTGCAACTTGTATAGAGTTCTAATTAAAACTCCCTACATGAATATCACTGCTTCCCAAACCATCTTGTAGGTATCATTCTCAAACACTATTTTCACACCTGCATCATGTAGCTTGCTTACAAAAATCAGATTTCTATCTAATGCAAGAATATACAGAACACGTGGGAGTGTTCTAACCCTTCCACCTTGCAACTTCAACTTTACTTTTGCACGACCAACAATTCTATCCTTCTTGTCATCCCCCAAGAGGACATCACCACCATCATATTTCTCATACTCGCAGAACCACTCTCTATGGGGAGTAGAGTGAAAGGATTCACCTGAGTAAATCAACCATGCCTCATGATCTACATGTGTACTTGAAGAAGCCAAGTACACATCCCCACCCTCATCTGAGGTGGTTTTTGCCTCTGCAGAAGGAGCATCATCAAATCTCTTTCCTTTTTCAAGAGCTTTAGATTTATAGTCCCTTTTGTAGTGCGCTTCCTTTCTACATTTCCAGCAAATCACCTTTACAGGTTTTCCTAGAGATTTGGATCTCCCTCTAGATTTAGGTCTCCCACTCAATGACTTATTTTTGTTTTTTTTATGGGACCTTCTTCGTACAGACAAGGCATCGCCATTCTGTCTCTCCATATTTTTCCATCTCATCTCCTCAGTCAGCAAGGATGAGACTATTTCATCAAAGTGCAAGGCAGTTGCATTACTACCTATTGCAATAACCAGAATATCCCATGAATCTGGTAAAGAACACAACAAATTGATGCACTTAGCTTCATTTCAAATGTTAATATCAACAAATAATAACTGACTTACCAGAGTATTAAATGCATTCAGATGTTCTATCACCGAGTGTCCATCTTTCATCTTCATGTTATACAACTTTTTCCATAGGAACAGTTTATTCACCAGAGACTTATATTGGTACAAAGTCCCTAGATTGTGCCACAAAGCCTTTACCATAGCTTCCCCTGAAACATTTAGCAATACTGAATCTGAGACACACAATTGTATTGTGCTCTTAGCCTTCCGATCCAACTTCTTCCATTCTTCATTAGACACTCCCATTGGTTTAGTACCTGGATCTACTACGATCCACTGATCTTTATTCACCAACAGATCCTCCATCTTGAGTTTCCACAACTCAAAACTCTGACCATTAAATTTCTCGATCTCTATATTTCCACTACTTGCCATCTTCTTTCACCACTAGAATTCATCCCATAGATCTCCCACTGAATAGGGTTTACCACAGGCCCGAGTGAAATCCCTTAGCAACAAAGGCGTCCCCTTGAAGCTAGAATATCTCTAATACAAAATGTAGATTTGAACCCCGTACAAAAATTACCTACATACAAATTCTAAAACACAGAAAATAAACAATGTGAGAGAATAACACATAAAACACATATACATAGAGATTTTCCACTGGATCCTAAAACCGGGACTACCAGATTGATTTTTCAATATTGTCATTTCAATGTTACAATACATATTTATACATGCTGAAGCATCCAATAGCATGGACCAAAAACCATCGCATCCAAAACCATGGACCCAAAACCATCACATCCAAAACCATGCACAAAACCATACGTAGGACCACCCAACCTAATATAGGGTCCAAAAAATATTTCCCTTGGTGCTGCCCTAGACCCTGTAGAGGGGGTCTACCCATCCCCCTCAAACCCCTTAGATAGGGGCGGCTACTTCCCCCCTTGTGAGCCCCCCGCTATGCAATCGACGCAACGAAGGGGGGGCTCCGTCCCCCCTCTAAACCCCTGGTTAACTATGAGGGCTAGTCATGGAAAGAATATAACACAAACCAAAAAAAGGGGACTTACCACTCTTCTCAGAGTCACGCTCTTCTTGTTCGGCCTACTACTTCACAGTGTGACACACTCCTTTTTCACCTAGGCCTTCTCTTCAACCTCTTTTTTGCACTTCCTGGCCATCTACTGGACCTTTTGCTTTGTTGCTTCCTTCTTTTTCTTCTCTGCATATTTTCTAGAGCCCACGGCCAGATTGGATGGAGCATGCCAATCTACTGGCCAATGCTTGATGGTTCCTTGGATGACGTTGTCCGTGGCCAAGTAAGGTAGATCAAACAATTTTTGTTGAGGATCCTTTCGCACCATGATATATATGCAGTGGAAATCTGCATTAAAGTCCGCATACTCTACTAGTTGCTCAAACACTATTGGGGATAATTGCAGCTTATGGTTGATGGCCATCCGAATGATCAACTCCATCAACACCCAGAAAATTTTGGTCTCCATGACCTGAGAAACGTCCTTTGTGGCCCAAAGGGTTTGAACATTGGGTAGCCTCTGACTTTGTCCACAAGAGGAAACTGACTATTCTTCAGTAGGCCCCAAGTTACGAGCACGATGGAGTGGAATGTTTTTCTCTCATCCCGTGCCTCATGAAAATTTGCGAGGAACTCGCTATAGAGGTAGCATGACCAATTGAACTGCACATCCTCCACGCACTATGCAAGAAATAAAATTACGGGTGATGGAACCTCGTTCATGCAACATTTTCTCATGACCTTGCTAGTTATG
>APFE031189065.1:5888-18656 GCA_000404065.3 Pinus taeda
ACAGGGCAGATTTGACCCTGAATAAATTGGTCAACTTTAGTCAACTTCGGCCTCCAAACAACAAAATGAATTAGCCCTTAAAAGAACCCAAAATCAGCCCAGTAAAATCTGTTCAAACAACCAACTTGCGGTCAACCCTAGCTGCAGTCAATGCTGGTCAACGTCAACGTTTGGCCTCTATTTTTGTGCTAGAAATGTGCCTTGCCCAAACAGAAATAGCCCCCACAAAACGCAGTCAAAGGAGGTCAACGCATGCTTGGTCAAACTGTCCAGAACT
Source organism: Pinus taeda (assembly GCA_000404065.3). NCBI lineage: Eukaryota > Viridiplantae > Streptophyta > Pinopsida > Pinales > Pinaceae > Pinus > Pinus taeda. The sequence goes on from APFE031189065.1 coordinate 6,166, forward strand.
TTGGTCTCTTGAAATTTCGTTCTCTTGAATTTTCGCTCCTTAAATTTCAACCTCCTGAAATTTCACTCTCCTGAAATTCCGGACGTTTGGAGAGAGAGAGGCCCAAAAATCTGTACCCAATCAATGAGGAGAGAGAGAGAGAAGTGTGAAGATGAGTGTGTCCAAATGAGGCTAATTCACCTTCTATTTATATGCAATGTTGAGGATGAATAGATGTGACTATTGGGCTTCTGAGCCTAGATAAGTTTTGTTGGCCGAACTTGACAATTTCACCATAACCAAAATAAATTCATAACTTCATTTGTACATGTTAGGATCAGATGATCTTTAGATCAATCCTACACCTCTCGGAGAGAGGAATCCAAGAATAATATCAGCGGTCATAAATAAGATGACCCATGTGGAGTTTGGCCCTAGTTGCCAATTTTAATAGGTTTGCTTCTCTCCCAGGTTCCATTTGATAAATTATAACGTGAAAAACTGATGCATGATCAATGTACAAACACATGCACAATAAGCGAATGAATGATCATTAACTGATTTAAAAGTATTAAATAAGTTATTGAATAATGTGTAATTCGACTTGAACAAATATCTAATTTGAAATGATTCAAGACAGAAATACAAATGAACATAGATGGGAATGTCTGGGGAAGAATGCGTTGATTTTTCAGGACTTTCTATTCCGATAATTACTTTCCAATGATTCTTTATCAATTCATCTTATAACATGCTCAACATTAAGTAATTATACAAGAAAATCTCAATAGTAAACAATAATGACAGTAGGATCATGAAGAGACAGCCAAACACATGAGATACAATTTTTTACCCTGGGAAAACTCTAACTAGGGAAAAACCCAACGGCCTTTTCTTAGAGAAATTATTCAATTTAACAAGAAATACAATCTGATCTTTCCAGTCAAATAATGTACTTACTAACAACAAAACCTAGGTCAAATCTGGTCAAACTGAGAAATTTTGGCCTTCTACACTTTCCTCAGAAACTTTGGTTTGCTGTCTAATGAAATGCCCAGAAAGACTTTGGCCTCTTTCCACATGTGCGAGGTCAAACGAAATCAAAACAGAGATAAGATTCCTTGGTCAGTGATTGGACTGTATGGTCAAACTTCAAACTGCTCTTCTTCTCCTTCCTTCACATAGATGAACAGAAGATATTGTATTTGTGTAACCCGAATTGGTGCTCAATGGAGGAAGACAGATGGTGTATATATAGTAGATTAGAGTTTTGAGTGCTACAATGGGCACATCCCTTGGGTTGGGCCAACTTAAGCAATTGGAGCCGACTTGACTCTTTGGAGGCAATTTAATTTCAAAAATTTAAATTCAATTTTTTTTTTTTTTTTTTAATATTTCTTTTGTGGGCCGACTTTGAGTAGCTTGGAATACCGACCGCAACTACCTCGAAATTTAACACTTCCTCTTAGCTAGGGAGTTATTCTCTTTGACTTCTTCATATGATCTCTTGTTGAAAAATTTCTCTAAATTAGGAAAAGGTTGAATGAGCTAGCTATGTTGATGAATCCATCCACCTCATGTTCTATGCCAGAACCACGTGGAAAACATCTTGCATCAGCATCATGCAAATAAATCTAGTCATCCACTATACTACCCCCTTTGCAAATAGATCTAGTCACCCATAGGCCAGTTACCCATTGGCTGGTCAAGCACCCCCTGACATAAGTCTAGTCCTTGTTTCACGAATCCATCAAGTCGTCGCTTGAAATCAGGCACCCCCTAACACATGGTGAAACCCTAGGCCCATTTACCATTCCCGCATGTCGTCACATGCTATTAAATGGAAAATCACTTGCCCGATTCTATAGGTACTCAGTCAACCCACTAGCCAAATAACCATTGGCAATATGGTTAGGTAACCCCTGATTGGTGGAGCACTTTGGGCCTTGATGCTCACTGGGCCAATATCCTTAGCCACATTACATGGTCCCTGGTCAATGCCCATGACTTGTCAATATCTTGACCTAGGGAGAATCTCCGTCCCTTGATGCTGCAACATCAACACTTCTTTTAACCAAGGGAAGCATTCTAAATCTCTCCAAGCTTGTCTCTGAAGTATACAAAATTCATCTTGGGACAAGGGCTTTGGGAGAATGTCAACATCTTGCTCGTTTGTAGAAATGCATTGGAGCCCTACTGCTCTCGTCTATACCATGTCCCGTACATGATCTCTTTGTGCTTTCACTTGTCGTCATGGTCGGCTCCAACATTTTATCAAATAATCTTGCGAAGAGCTTTTGAAGCCACATCACTTCACAACTCACCAAACTAGCTGCAATATCCGCTGTACTCCTGAATGTTCAAAATGTAGCGAGTGAAGGTCTTCTGGCTTGTGCCTTAGCCAGTGAAGACCTTGATTTGTCTTTCTCTAACATGAGTGCGAGCTCATGAGTTAAACTTCAGTTAGGGTGAGTTTATTTCCAGTTTACTGGAATGATCATCAAGATAGCATGCGTAGAGTTGGAGCTTCAGTTAGGTGGAGTCATCATCAGTTCAACTACAAAACGAGGTCGCAGTTACAAGTCTAGTTAGAGCGAGTTAGTGTTCAATCTTGATTGAAGGATGAACGAGTTAAGACCCCAAGTGTTGATTAGAGAGAGAAAGAGTATCACTCTCAGTTAACTCGCTATCAGAACTCGACTTGTAAAATTGAACTGGGCGTTTCTTGCATGCTCGAATTGGGTCTATAAAGAGGAGGGCGAAGGTATAGATCATTCTGTTGAAATTTGGTAGCTCAGGGAGAAATTTCCTCCTTTGTGAAGCCTTTCTCACCCTAAGAGGTCCCTATTAGCCCTTGGAAGAATTTAATTTGCACAAGGAAAAATATTATTTTTAATGTGAAACCCACAACTACTCAAAAGTTCAAGTCGGCGTGGGCAAGGAAATTCAACTTCCAAAGTCTCATGTAAGTTCAACTCATGTCACATCATTTGGAGGCATCATCACATCAAGCATTTCTTCTCTTGAGTGGTGCTGACTACTTTTGAAATTGCAAGTTCATTTTCACACATGCGAAGGAGAGAGAGTCTTTTTTTGTTGACAAAGTTTGACCTCTGTTTTGGGCCTTTGACCAACATTGACTTTTGGGACTTTGAGCATGGCTCGACTTTGTATTTTGGATCTATTTGGAAGCCTGAGTTGATTGGTACATTGACCGATATTTTTTGGGTTATTTGACCAACATTGACTACATAGTTTTGGCTAGGGTTTTTGCGGGTCAATGTGAATTGTATGGGCAAATTTTGACTATTTTGACTAAAGAAAGGAGGCCACATATTTTGATTGTTTGATCGAGCCCTTTGGAGGTTGATTTGAGCATTGACCATTCACTGATTAAGGGTTGCTTTGATTGTTATTGACTTTGACCAAAAATTGCATATTTGACTTTTGACTAGATTTGACTAGATTGCTTATTTTGGATTGGATATTGGATAATTGACTTGGTTGGTCAAGGTCTTGACCCTTTGACTCATTGTTGATGTACTTGGACATTGTATTTCTCTGCTAAACATTTGATGACAATCTAATAAAAGAAGAATTTGGAAAGGTTTTGCCCCCTTGTGGGGTTTTTCCTCTGTCTTTGACCAAATCTTGTTTTTTTCTTGTTCTTGGTTGTCTTGTATTGTGCATTTGATTTACTGTTCTATTTGCAATTGCTTATTGTTACTGGAAGATTGAAATTATATTGGAAATTAATTGCTAATTGAAGAAGAATTGTTATAAGTGATTGTGTCAAGCATAGAACATTGGAAAATTAACACATTCTTTGATTGTGGAGAGCATAGAATTGAGCATTAATTATTCGCAAGGATTTAGGAGATTGTGCTCTACAAAATGGGAGCAGATTTCCGCTAGGAAATAGGGTGACAAGTGCGCTATGATTTAGGAGCTCCTTGTGTGTTAGGAAATAGGAGAAGGGCGCAAGGGAATAAGGGCTATAGTGCACAAGGAAGTAAGAGGTGGGATCAAGCAGGAAGTAGGGAAAGTCAAGGCTATTCAACAAGGGAACAATTGTGTGCTAGAGGGTGGAGATCAAGCAATGATCAATGCAGGCCGAGATCAATCGCATCATTTGAGATTAGTAAGAAGAAGGAGAACACTTTATTAGAGACAGATTGCTTTGTAATAGATCCAATTGATCAAGAACAATCAATAAAATACCACGACAAAGAAAGCAGGCTTTCCCATTTGAGTTTACTAGGTAAACAAGTGTGTCAATTTGTGTGATGTGTTTTTATCTCTGGTTTTTTATTCCGCTGCTTATAAATTTGTTAAGGTACTCTGTATCTTGGTGAAAGTAAATTAGGTTTTAGTTTTCAGTTGCCTTGTTTTCATTTATTCATTTAAGAAGTTGTAGAGTTTCAAGGAAATTTAACATGGTATCATAACAAATATCAACATAAAGACCAACACCAAATTGATCAGTTAGCGAAGAGCGTAGATCAGTCAGCAAGGCTTGTGCTAGAGTTTTGAAGAGCAGTTCTTTCAATAACAGGATGGTGTTCCAAGGACTAAGGGCAAATCACTGTTTAGAGGGAGCCTCAAACTTTTTCTCATGGAAGGAGTGGATTTGAGTGGTGTTAGAAGATAATGGGGTGTTAGAATTTTGGGCAAATCAAATAAGTCCACCTCAAGATGCCCAACAGTTGATCCAACATAACAAGAATGACACCAAGGTGAAGAGGATCATTCTTGAGGGGGTCATAGACCATATTGTCCCTCATCTCCATTAGAAGAAGACAACATATTGTTGAGAAATCAATATGCTTGTAGATTAGAGTAGATTTCTCTTAACTTGATAATTACTTGTGAGTGTTTGTTGGCTTCTTATTAAATTTATATTCTCTATCAAGAAATAACCAAAATGTATGAAACATGAAGATCACAAGAGACAAAGAACACGAGATTTAGGCTTCAAGCCAGGGCAAAAACCCCTCAAAGGGGAAAACCCAAGAAATCCTCTTCTTATAGAATCGGATCAAAAGGAGATATCCAAGACCCAAAACCAAGATTGCCACATTGTTCCCAAGTCATCCCTCCTCCAAGTCTCCTCAACAAGTGAAAGTCAATCCAAAAGTAAATGTTGGTCAAACCTTCTCAAATTTGGTTAAATCACAGAATTCAAACTTGAAATTTTCGGACTTGCAATTTAACAAAGTAACCCTAGAACTTTCGCATGTGTGAGCAGAAATAAGGTACAAAACAATAATTTCTCTCTCTTTTGATTTCACTCTCTCTCCTTTGACTTTTGTTGTTTTTCTTCTTCTTGCACAAATTTCAATGTAAATGAATGAGTGAGTGAGGAGTCTCTAAGGTGGTCAAGTTTCCCTCTATATATACACATCTAGGAGGTCGTATAGTTGGCCTTAGGGCCGACTTGGTCTTGTGGTAACATTTTTGACTCTTTTGACTCAAGATAAAATATTTTTCTTTTTCTTTCAAGAAGTCCAAATGGGGCTTTGACTCAATTACATTTCTTTGACTCATGATAAATTGTCATTTGACTCAATAAACCCTATAAGCATTAAGAACATGCTTTTACTAGAAATAAAATAATAATAATGAATATAATAAATGAATATAATAAATACATCAATGATACATTTGTATTTCATTATGAACGTTGACATTAGTTACATTTTCAACACATATGAGATGTGAAAAATCATCTTAGATTTGTATTAGGGTTCTAGTGATGCTAGGAAGCTTGCTCTGAAGGACAAGCTAAGAAATATTTGGAGGAGCAAATGAGAACCCATAATCACGTATCTTTCCAAGTTCACTCAGGTTCGGGATGAACTAGGTGGAGTGGGTGAGACTGTAGCATGTAATGACCCTGTGAGTCTTGTGCTTCTAAGACGTCAAAAGTCTTGGGAGAGTTTTCAGGATGTAATCTGTGGTAGAGAGAATATTCCAAGTTGAAAAAGGTTGTGGTGAGATTGTGTCCAAGAAGAAATCTGGAGAGGGATGAGAGTTGGGAGATCAACTAAGACAGAGGATGAGGAGAACTTTGCCCTGATAGGCAAAAGGTAGAAAACCAAGGGCAAGAAGGACCAAGGAGAGGCCGAGTCCAGTAAGAAGGGCGAGAAGAAGAAGGATCTGAGTGAGATCAAGTACTTCCATTACCATGAGTTCGAGCACTATTCTAATAAGTGTCCTAATCAAAAGGAGTCCAATAAGGACCATGTGGCTACATTAGTTGAGGTAGCTGAGTTGTCTTCTCATTTTGAGAAAGACTTCTCATTGATAGTTTGCATGGCAAGCTCAATAGGCAGCAGTGTATGGTATATTGATTTTGGAGCATACTTCCATATGACCAGGAACAAAGAATACTTTAGCCACTTGAAAAAGGACATGTAGTTTCGTATTGAGCTAGGAGATGATGCCAATGTTGAAATTTTGATGTTCTATGCTGTTACAATCACTTAAATCTAGAACTTCTTTATGCTGCAAAATAAGTTAAGTAATTGTAGATAGAACGTAAACCATATAAACCATATGCACAATGGAAGACAACCAAGAACTCAATCAGGCAGAGAGAAGTTAGGTCAATGACCAAGGCAAAACCCACAAGTGGAAATCCCAACCATATTCTTCTTCTATTAGAAATCAATTGATCAACAGAGATACAAAGTACAATTAGAGAATGAAGAGTTTCACCCAAATCTGAAGAAGATCTCTGATAGTAGTAGCTGATGCAAACAATGAATCACTTTGGCTCTTCAAGGCTCTCTTTCCCCCTCTCTCAATCTTTCTCTAGACTCTCCAACTCTCTCTTTCTCAAGTTCAAATTCTCCTATCACAAGCGCAAGTAAGTTGTCAAGTGAGGATGAGAGGCACAAATATATAGGAAGAGCAAGGAGGTTGAATTCATGAGGGAGTAACTCCTATGCCTTGAGGAGGAGTTACATATGCCAAAATAGGAGTATAACTTATGCCATAAAGGAGAGGAGTGTAACTTATGCATTTAGGAGAGAAGTGTAAGTTACGCATTAAAGAGGTGTAAGAGGAATCTTTTTATGATGAGTTATTAAAGTGTGTAAGAGAGTGTAAGAGGTGCGTAAGAGCATTAGAGAGTTGAATGAATCCATTAAGAGAGAGAGAGTAACATATGCATTAATTGAGGGGAGTTACATATGACTGATTGCGTCTCATGATTGAGAGACTTGAATTTCTTTTTAATAATAATATAATAATATCATAAAGAGGATAATATAATAATAATAATATTGATAATTAAGTTAAAAATTAAACAATTGAGATTGATTAAAGACAAGTTAAGTGAATTTCCATCATATATATATGGTTACGAATTGATGGAAAGTGATTTACTATTTTTGAAAAGTCATGGTTGCAAAGATAGACATGACTTTCTATTTTTAGAATCTCACTTTAAAAAGGCCAGAGATGGAATTCTATTCAAGGAAATTCATCCCATAGTTATCAATTTTCAACACTCCCTCTCAGCTAGGGAGGAATTTCTTTCTGATACAAGGATCTTTGCTATCTTTGCTTTGGAACAATGATGTTACAATCTGATGAAGAAGAATCATCGTAGGGGAGATACATCCATCACCTTATACACACATGGGGGGATCCACTTGTCAACTCATGACAAGGATCTCACACATCCAAGGCTCATCACTGCTTGGGGGAATCCACTTGTCAATACATGACAAGGATCTCGCTCATCCAAGGCTCATCATTGCTTGTGGGGATCCACTTGTAAACACATGACAAGGATCTCGCTCATCCAAGTCTCATCACTGCTTGGGGGGATCCACTTGTCAACACATGACAAGGATCTCACACTTCCAAGGCTTATCATCTATGACCACCCTCTCTAGGAAGGGTCACATCTGTTAGTCCAAGCTGCTCTCTTAAAACCAAGAACTTTCCTTTCAACAAATGTTTGGTAAGAATGTCGACGATCTGGTCTTCAGTCGCTATATGATGAAGTTCTTACTGCTCCTCTTTGTACCATATCTCGGATATAGTGATATTTGATCTCAATGTGTTTGGACTTGTCATGGAACACAAGATTTTCAGCAAGTCGAATGTGTTTGGTCATAGTAAATTACTATAGTATCCAATACTTTCTCAATCAACTCTCTAAAGAGCTTCCTTAACCATACTGCCTCAAAGCTAGCCATGCTAGCAACAATGTATTATGCTTCAGTCATGCTAAGGGCAACAAACTTTTGCTTTCTGCTCATCCAAGATATCATGGCAGATCCTAAGCTAAAGCAACACCCTGATGTGCTCTTTCTGTCGGTAGAGTCACTAGCCAAGTCAACATCAGAGTATTCATGTAGCCTTACATCTTCGGCAATATATCTCAATCCAAGATTGATAGTCCCATGCAGGTACCTCAACACATGCTTTGCAAAAATCCGGTGTGCATGAGTAGGATTAATCATATATTGACTGCAAAGCATATATATGGTCTAGTACTCACTAAGAACATCAGTGTCCGAATCAACTGACATTACTCAGAAGGATTAGCCAAATCAGGGCCTGCAACTTTACCACAAAGCTTTTTGAAATTCATTTCCATTGGAGTATTCATAGACTTACACTCAATGATGCCAAACCTTTCTAGTAGTTTGACAACATATTTTCCTTGAGAAAGGAAAATCTCACTAGATTTCTGCCATACCTCTAGGTCCAGAAAGTAGTGCATCAAACCAAGATCTTTCATTTCAAATTCAGAAGCTAACTCCCTCTTACACTGGAGAATAAGAGGTTCACTAGCGGTCATAAATAAATCATCAACATACAATATCAAAATCAAAGGCATACCTTGGATTGTTTTAAAGTAAAGATTTAGATCTGCATTGTTTCTGGTAAAACCAAGCTTCATTAAAAAGCTGTCTATGCGAGCATACCAAGCTCTTGGAGCTTGCTTCAAACCATAGAGGGATTTCTTAAAGTTACACACATAAGTTTTTGGATCATGTACTTCAAAGCCTTGTGGTTGCTGCAGAAATACTTCTTCTTTAATGAAGCCACGCAAAAAAGTAGTCTTCACATCCATTTGGTGAAGAGATCGTCCTTGGCTAGCAACTAGAGCTACAATAGAGCTAGCAACTAGAGCTACAAGAGATCATCCTTGGGTAGCAACTAGAGCCACAAATGTAGCTTTATATTTTTCAACATTGCCATCAACACCATGCTTAATTTTATACAATCATTTAGAAGATACACCAGATTTACCTTGGAGTCTTGGAACCACTTCCCATACATCATTATGAATGATGGATTCATATTCTTCAGCCAATGCATCTTTCCACACTTGGGCCTTTACAACTTCTTCAAAAGTGCACGGTTCAACTTGAATAATGTTGCTCATGACTACAACATATCCTTGGAACCGACAAAGTTTCTTGCTTTCTCTGAAAGTTCTTCTAGGGGCAACATGTTTATCAACATCTTTAAGAGTGTCATGAAGCCATAAAGGTCTCCTTTTAGGAGGATCACATGGAGGAGGAGGAGGATCCAAAGGCTCCATGGACTCCATGGGTTCATCAACAAGAAATAGTTTTAGCTTTAGGATTTTGTTATATTACAAATACATCATATTGACAATCAACATTAGCAGGAGGAAGAGGAGTGTCTCTTGCTTTTCTAAGAGATGCATCTTCATCAAATGTTACATCCTTGCTATATTCTATATTTCTTTGACCAAGTACGTATATTCTGTAAGCTTTAGAATTCTCACAATAACTACCTTTCTTACTTGAAGCTTCCAACTTGTTCTTTTCCTCTTTTGGGACATAGAAGTAGACAGGAGAGCCAAAGATCCTCAGGTGCCCAAGTTCGGACTTCTCGCCAGTGAAGACTTCTTCAAGAGTCTTGTTGTTTAGGGCACAGTAAGGAGATCTATTTTGAACATAGACAATTGTGTTCACAACTTCTCCCCATAACAACTTTGGCAATTTTTGCTCATGCAACGTAGCTTTGACCACTTCCATGATAGTTCTTTTTTTCTCTTGGCCATATCATTTTGTTCTGGTTTATATGGTATAATAGTCTCTTTTCTGATTCCAGTTTCTTTGCAGAAGTCAATGAAATCATTAGAAGTGAACTCTCTTCTATTGTCAGATTTGAAAATTTTGATCTGCTTTCTAGTTTGTTTCTCTACTAGATCTTTGTAATCTTTGAACATGTTAAAAACTTGACTTTTATTTTTCAGAAAATAAATCCATGTTTTGGAGAAAATCATCCACAAAGATAATATAATACAAGTAACCACCAAGAGAAGTTATAGGCATTGGTCCACATAAATCAGAATGTGCAAGGTGCAATACTTGACTGGTTCTACTTTGCTTAAGGGAATGGTCCCTTCACTTGCTTTCTGCTTGCGCATCCTTGGCAAATGCCATCATGATCAGATCTGATTTTCGACATTCCTGAAACCATCTTTCTCACATGAGGTAATGCTTTGTAGTGCAAGTGAGCGAACCTTCAGTGACGAAGTTCACTTTTATGATTGATGTCATGGATTAGTGCATGAATAGGTCTTCCATTGATTTGGTATAGACCTTCACATCTAAATCCCAGAGTGAGGGCATCCCTCATGTTGGATCTCGATGGCCAAGTGAGAACTTTACCATTTATGAAAACAACTTTCATTCCTTTATCTTCTAAAGCTGATATAGACACATGATTATTTTTTAAACCAGGTACATATAAAACTTCTTGAAGAGTCAAAGTTTTACCTTGATCCAGATGGAAATAAATAGAACCAAATATCTTTATGGGATATGTAGAATTATCTCCAAGAATGATCTTCAAATTTGTCTCCCTCTCAACTAGATTAGAGAGAACTTTTTTGTAACTGTTAAAGTGCCTTTAAGCACCACTATCAACCAACCATCACAAGAATCTGCAGGAGATGAACTAGAAAGAGAAGAAACAAGAAAGCACTTTGATTGAGTCTCAGCTGCATTATTATCATACCTTTGGTTCCTTGAGGAATGATAGTTTCCTCTGCGAGTAGAAGGAGCTTCTATCGTTCTTCTGTAATCAATTTTGTTGGAGTGATTGTTGAAGCTGGATTTTGATGCTCATTTGTTTTCTAAACAGTCATGAGCATAGTGGCCATGCTTGCGACAATTGTAGCATTGGACTTTTGATAAGTCTTTGGTCCATTAAGAGGAGTTGTTGGGAGCAAACTTTCTCGAATAGTACATTCCTCTTCTTCCTTAATTCGTTTTTCCTTGTATAACAAAGGTAGTAGGTTCTCCCTCCTCATGCTTGGGAATTCTCCGTCTAGAAATCATTCTAGCTTCTTCTTGACTGCACTTTCCCAGGAGCTCATCAAATGTAGGAAACTTGTCATTATTACTGATGGTAGTAATAAATGTTTCCCAAGAAGAAGGAAGACCTCCAAGTGAAATCAATACCATTTCTTTATCAGAAACAACTTCACTAGAAGTTAACAACTGATCTTTGATTTTTGATATCCTCATGAAGTATGCTTGAATGGTTTCTCTTTTGTTCATTTTAACATCCTTGAGTTGATTCTCCAGAGCAAGAATTTGACTCAAGTTGTTCACTTGATACATTCCAATCAGTTTGTCATACATTTCTTTGACTTTCTTCAAATTGGAGACATAAGTGATGAGGTGGTATCCAAGAGAGTCAAGGATAATCTTCTTAGCCTTGACTTATCATTTCTTGTATCTGACCTTGATAGCAACATCGGAGTTTTCAGTTGGTTCTGCTACCTCTCCTTCAACATACTCTAGAACATCATGTTCCTGAAGAGTAATATACAATCTGGCCTTCCAAGGGAAAACGTTTTAAGCATAAACCAACTTCTCTTGATTCTTAAAGTAGGAGGCACACATTTTGATCTGCTCAAAATTTCAGCAGCAAATAGAAATGGACAAGAAGAGATATTTCAGCAAAAAAGGGGAAGAGAAATTTCAACAGAAAATGAGTAGCAAGTAGAAGGAACAACAAGAGATATTTCATCAAAAAGAGAGTTGTAAATGGAGCAAACAACAAGCTATATTTCAATATAAAGAGAGCTGCAAATGGAGCGGATAGCAAGCTATATTTCAACAGAAAGAGAATTGCAAATGGACCAGACAACAAGCTATATTTCAGCAGAAAGAGAGTTGCAAATGGAGTGGACAACAAGAGATATTCCCGCTAAAAGAGAGCTGCAAATGGAGCGGAAAACAAGCTATATTTCAGCAGAAAGATAGCTGCAAATGGAGTGGACAGCAGGCTATATTTCAGCAAAAAGAGAGCTGCAAATGGAGCGGACAATCAGAGATATTCCAGCAGAAAGAGAGTTGGAAATGGAGTTGATAGCAAGAGATATTCCAACAGAAAGAGTGTTGGAAATGGAACTTGTCTTCACCAAAACTTTGATACCATGTTGAAATTTTGATGTTCTATGGTGTTACAATCACTTAAATCTAGAACTTCTTTATGCT
>APFE031189065.1:21073-50026 GCA_000404065.3 Pinus taeda
TATTACCGCTCCCGATTAGCCATTTCCTACAAATTTTGGGGAAACCTCTAGCCATTTCCGACACCCGTACCCAAGTTCCCAATGTTCCCACGTTCCAGAAACTTATGCAACATAACTTTCCCCACATTGGGGTGTGTCCCTGGCTAGTGCCATATCTTGTGTCCTCTTGTCTTTGCTTGTCTTCTACTGTTTATGTTTGTGTTCTATCTGCATTTTTACTATCTTGTTGATGTGATTGCTAATCTGAATATTGATACTGGGCTAATAAAGAAATTGAAGTAAAATTGCTCTAAAGCATAGAGCATACCATTGTTCCCTAAAATTAACATGGTATTAGAGCCAGAAGAGGGCAAGCTCAAGCAAGAGTAAAAAACAATAACAAAAGATTTGTGGACAATTCTCAGTGATGATCCAAGGTGTTTTCAGTATTCATAAGGTATGGTTGACATCAAAAGATTATTTTGCAGACCTAACCTATTAGGCCTTAGGTTGTATCACAATAAATTTCTGAGTAGTATCTGAAATTTCATCCTTGAGCAGTATGGAAGGAGTCCTTGTGTTAAGTCTGAAACTGATCTTAAACTGCTGTGTGAACTTTTCTAAGGAAATTGCAAGCATACTTCTCTTGTCAAATTTAATTGCCCTTGGGTTGTCTCTATATTTCAAAGACTGGAAGAAATTGCAACCAATCTGAAGTTGCATCAACTGTGAGTGATATATTTTTAGCATTCTACACATATGGGGAAGCCAACTGTTGGTCATTCAAGCACAGCCAGAAACATGTTCATTTCAGAATTTCCTTCAAGCTACACTAGTGCTTTGAAGATGCATTTATGAAATCTTCCTTTCAGTATTCGAAGGTTGATATTATTAATTTGAATGTTGATCTTCAACTGTATGGTTTTTTTAAGACTTTGATTATCTGACGAATGGCTAGATTGCAGTCATCTGCGGTTTCTGACCCTCACTAGGGCATAAATTACAGATCAACAAGTACAGTAGCTACAAGCCAACTTGTGTTATCTAAAGTGTCTAGCTCTGCGGATGTTATTTTTTTATTGGCAATGAAAAAGGGTAACTTAGATTTGCCAAACTATTATTGATGTTTGTGACCTTATTATACTTCTGTGGTTGACTGAAGGTATCGTTAGAATATCTCAGTGGTAATCTTCCTCAACATAAAGATCACTGTGCTTCATCAAGAAATTGTGGAAAAATCTGCTTAACTGTTGCTTTGTGAAAATCATTGAATTCGACCCCTCAATTACAACAATCATAGACCAAGCAAAGACCTGAACAATTGAAGAGCGTACCCTGATTTGCTATATGATCCAAAATTTGCTGCAAGGAAAGGCATACTTTTATATGCACGATTTCAAATATATTTTGAGAAATCAAGATCAATTTAATGTGATTATTTCTGAAGACCTTACATCTAATGGTTGCTGTTGATAAGGAAATCGGACTTGATAAGAAGCATAAGAAGTAGAACCCTGATATGACAGTATTCCTGTTACACATTTAGTATGGGCCGATATTTCTATAATCGACAACTATTGGTCAGTGACTTGGTGTTGACTTTACCATAGCAGATCAGTGACCCAGTATACATTGACCTTGTTGCAATTGCAGTATTCTTGTCAACATTAATTTTGTTATATAACAGAGATCCACATTCACTTCTCAATTTACATATTTATATATAAAAGAACGTAGAGCATTCTTATTGAATTCCCCGCCCTGTTTTGAGAGAGGTTTGATCACTAGCTTGAAGGCAAGATAGCACAACAAAGATCCTCATATGATCTATCTGATGGTATATATAAGTGATCTCTCGCTCTTGGATGACATAACTCTTCTGACCTTTGCATGGGTCAGTATATTAACTTCCCATAGCTCAAATGGGATAGTCTGTTGACCTGGGATGGTACAGTCTGTTGACTTCAGAAAGCACAGTTTGATTATGGACTGCACTGTATATTTATTTCAAGAACTGTCCTTCACACATCACGGTTCCAACTCCTATGAATCCATATCTCGCTTTGTTTGGATAGGGACCTCGCTCTCCTGGTTCCGACACTTCAAAGCCCTGATCAGAAACCGATTCGAGAAGAAAATCAAGATATTGAGGACTGATAATGGAACCGAGTACAAATCCAATGAATTCCAAGATTATTGAGAGAAGTTGGCATTAAGAGGGAGACTACAATGCCATACACTCCTGAGCAGAATGGTGTCGCTGAAAGGAAGAATCACTCTATTGTAGAAGCAGTTCGTACCATGCTTCATGACCAAGGCCTTCCGAAGTTCCTATGGGCTAAAGCTGCAAATACTGTCGTGTATGTTCAAAACCGATGCCCTCATCAAGCAATGGACTCCAAGACTCCCAAATAAATGTTCACTGTTGAGATAAGTCATGATGTCACTTTCGACAAAGATATGGCCGTTAGGAAGATCAACAACCTTCTTATCCTAAGGACAAAGAAGCTGACACCGGAAATTAGGGTGCAAAAGAAGACGAAACGATGCCTAATGTTGATGAACCTATGGATCCTATTGATCCACCTCCTCATGAGCCCTCCTCCTCCAAAAGGAGACCCTCATGGCTTAGGGAGACTCTCGAAAAAGCTGAGAGGTACATTGCACCAAGGGGGAATTTACGTGAAAGCAAGAAGCCGAACAGGTATCAAGGTTATTTTATTGCCATGAGCACTATCATTAAAATTGAGTCTTCATCATTTGAAGAAGCCGTGAAGCAACAAGTATGGAAGGATGCTATGAATGAAGAATACAAGTCAATTATGAAGAATGATGTCTGGGATGTGGTCCCTAGACCCTAGGACAAATCGGTTGTCACCTCTAAGTGGCTCTATAAAATCAAGCATGGAGCTGATGGAAGTGCAGAAAAGTTCAAGGCTCACTTTGTTCTCTCAAAAGGAAGGTATAGATTATGATGATATATTTGCACCTGTTGCCTGGTACACCACCATCCGCTCGATCATAGCCTGCCTCGCAAGGATGGAACCTACATCAGATGGATGTCAAGACCGCTTTCTTGCTTGGTTCAATCAAAGAGGAAGTCTATGTGGAACAACCTGAGGGGTTTGAGGTTCATGATCGGGAATCTCATGTATGCAGGTTGAAGAAAGCTCTCAATGGGTTGAAGCAAGCACCCTAGGCTTGGTATGAGAGGATCGATAGCTATCTGATGAAGCTAGGATTCACTAGAAGTGAAGCCGATCCAAACCTTTACTTTAGGGTTGAGAATGATAAACCTCTCATTCTGGTACTTTATGTGGATGACCTCTTTCTGACAGGGGCAAACCCTCTCATTCACAAATGTAAGAGGGAGTTGGCTTCTGAATTTGAGATGAAGTACCTAGGACTGATGCACTATTTTCTAGGGTTGGAGGTTTGGCAAAAGCCAAGTGAAATTTTCCTCTCTCAAGGAAAATATGTTGTGAAGATATTGGAAAGATTTGGGATGGTGGATTGCAAGCTTGTGACTACCTTGATGGAACTTAACTTTAAGAAGTTATGCGATAGTGGTGTTGGACCTGAATTGGGAAATGCTTCTGAGTATCGTCAACTCATAGGAGCACTGGTGTTCTTGGTGAACTCTCGTCTAAACATATGTTTTGCAGTTAACACATTGAGCCAATATATGGTTGAGCCTCATAATATACATTGGATTGGTGCCAAGAATCTTCTGAGGTATTCGGGGCACAATCACTCATGGACTGAGATACACTGCTGGAGATGTGAGGTTGCATGGTTATTGTGATGCTGATTGGGCTGACAGTGTGGTGGATCGCAAGAGCACTTCTGGATGTTGTTTTTCTTTGGGTTCTGCTTCGATATCTTGGATGAGCAGGAAGTAGAAATTGGTTGCATTAAGCACCATCGAGGCCGAATACATAGTTGCTAGTATGGTCTCTTGTGAAGTTGTCTGGTTGAGGAAGCTCTTCAGTGAGTTGTTTGGACGTGTAGGATACCATCGTGATCCTCTGCAACAACCAGAGTGGGATCTAATTGTCAGAGAATCCCTTGTTTCATGATCACTCCAAGCATATAGATATCAGGTACTACTTTATCCGGGATATGGAACAATGAGGAGCAATAAGGCTTCATCATATTGGGACCGATGAGCAGGTCGTCAATATTCTGACAAAGCCCCTGTGGAGGGTCATGTTCTTGGCCTTCTGAGAACGAATTGGAGTCGTGGAGAGACCCTCTTATGAGGGTCCTATATGAGATGGACATTGAGCTTTGGGAACTTCGGGGGGCGTGGGGTACTTCTTGGAGCGATGAGCAACCATAGGGTGAGTGGTTTAGCCTTTCCCTGCGATACACCTTGGCAACATGTACGCAGGATGAGTGGTTCATCCTTCTCCTGCTGAGACATCCTACCCATGCAGTCTGGGACTCATGGGAAGTACCTCTCATCTGGCCAATGAGTAGGGAAATGAAGATAGGGACCATAGTACAACTGATGGATGCATCGTGTACTACTGTAATCCTTATGCTAGGATGACTGATATTGATTTGGGATTAATTGGAACTGACTTCAGGTCAGTAAGGGTGGTATGAGACACTGTTTTTTGATTGGAATTGACTTTGGATCAGCGAGAGTGGTATGACACACTCTCCTTTGATTGGGACTAACTTCAGGTTAGTAGAGAATGGTATGATACATTCTCGATCACTTCTTCTTATTCATAGTTCAACAGAGCAGAGCAGTGCATTGATGGTAGAGATATTACAGATTGGCAGATGGATTAGCAGATGGAGATCGCCCTAGTTGAGAGGGAGTGTTAAAATTGACAACTAGGGCCAAACTCCCCATGGGTCATCTTATTTATGACAATTGATATTTTTCTTGGATTCCTCTCTCCAAGAGGTGTAGGATTGATCTAAAGATAATCCGATTTAGACATGTACAAATGAAGTTATGAATTTATTTTGATTATGGTCAAATTGTCAAGGTCGACCAACAAACTTATGTAGGCTTAGAAACCCAACAGTCACGTCTATTCATCCTCAACGTTGCATATAAATAGAAGGTGACTTAGCCTCATTTGGACACACTCATCTTCACACTTCTCTCTCTCCTCATTGATTGGGTACAGATTTCTGGGGCTCTCTCTCTTCACATGTCCGAAATTTCAGGAGAGCGAAATTTCAGGAGACTGAATTTCTGTGCTATTTGACCAAACTTTGATTGGGCTGAATTTGACTGTTTTGAGGGCTGTTTTATCTTGTTGTTTGGAGGTTGAAATTCACTGAAGTTGACTGATTTGCTAAGGGTCAAATCTGCCCTGTTGACTAGCGTTGAATTTTCTGGTTAGGGCTCTTTCGTTGCTATTATAAATGATCAAATTTGTAAATTGTACTATCTCTCTCTATTGAACTATTGAAGACTAAAATAATATTTGATCAAGGGTTTCCCCACATTGGGGTTTGTCCCTGGCTGGTGCCACATCTTGTGTCCCCTTGTCTTGGCTTGTCTTTTACTGTTTATGTTTATGTTATATCTGCATTTTACTATCTTGTTGATGTGATTGCTAATCTGAATATTGACACTGGGCTAATAAAGAAATTGAAGTAAAATTGCTCTAAAGCATAGAACGTACCATTGTTGCCTAAAATTAACAAAAAGGTCAGAGATGAAATTCTATTCAAGGAAATTCATCCCATAGCTGTCAATTTTCAATAGGCAAGTACGCGACCAAGGGAGTTGGTACTCTCATTTTTGAGAGGGAATTGGGTAGCTCTCTCCATCTCAAAGATGTCCTCTATTTTCTAGGCCTAAAGAAGAATCTTGTATCTATTGCTACTCTAGAGGATAAGAGTTAGGATGTCATCTTCATCATAAGTAAGGCTTACCCCAAGCACTTAGCTTCTGGATGTATGCAACAATTAGGTGTGAGGATGAAGAATCTATACCTGTTGTAGGTTGAGACAGGCATAACCTTGAGCAGCAAGGTAGGAGAGCAGAACTTTGAGGGAGTCCTTAGAGCAAGAGTAGGTCAGAGTACCCGAGGAGGAGCTACTCGCTTCCAAGCAGGAGCCTAAGCCAATATCACAAATTGAGTCTCAACCAGGTGGCAAGAGGGCCGCACAACAGGATGAGCAGGAGTCAGTACAAGATTAGGAGGAGAGACCATGATGAGTGGAGGCAACCACTCGGTCAATGACTCCCAGCACATGGAGTAGGAGAGCCAAGTGGGCTGAGAGGGTTGATTTAGGAGGCCTAGGAGCGAATTGAGGCTCCTCGCTCTATGTTCAAGCAGAGTAAGCAGCCACAGAGGTACACCGGGTACATGGCACTAATGACTGAATTGATAGACTCAGAGCCTTCTTGTTACAAGGAGGTGGCCTCTCCGCCAGTTTGGCGGGATGCCATGGTGGAGGAAGCTTCCTCCATCATGAAGAATTATGTTTGGGAGATTTTGCCACGCCAAGAGGGCAAATTAGTAGTAGGCCCACAATGGGTGTAGAAGGTAAAGCATGGAATGGAAGGGAGTGTGGAGAAGTACAAGGCTAGGTTTGTGGCCAAGGGCATCTTGCAGGTTGAGGGCATTGACTATTATGAGACATTCGCTCCAATGGCACATTATTCATCCATCGGGATGATTCTGGCGCTAGCAGTACAAATGGGGTGGAAGATCCACCAGATGGATACGAAGACAACATTCCTCAACGGTGTGGTTGAGGAGCAACTAATGGAGCTACCGTACAATCCAACAAAGGAGCACACAACAAATATCTTGACCAAGGCATTGGCAAGGGGCAGTTTCGTCTATTTCAGAGATAAGTTGGGAGTTGTACAAAATCCCTTCCTCTCTAAGAGAGAGTGCTGAAAATGTAGTGAGTGAAGGTCTTCTGGTTTGTGCCTTAGCCAGTGAAGGCCTCAATTTGTTTTTCTCTAGCATGAGTGTGAGCTCATGAGTTAGACTTTAGTTAGGATGATTTTATTTCTAGTTTATAGGAATGATCATCAAGATGGCATGGGGGGTAGAGTTGGAGCTTCTGTCAAGTGGAGTCTTCATCTATTTGACTAGAGAATGAGGTGGTAGATACAAGATCAGTTAGAGCGAGTTAGTCTTCAATCTTGATTGAAGGAAGAACGAGTTAAGACTCCCAAGTGTTGATTGGAGAGAGAAAGAGTATCACTCTAAGTTAACTCATTATTGGAACTCAACTTCTAAAATTGAACTAGGCCTTCCTTGCATGCTCAAGTTGGGTCTATAAAGAGGAGGACCAAGGCACATAATACACATGAGATTGTGAGATCATTCTTTGATTGTGGAGAGCGCACAATTGATGCTGTGATTGTGCCATACAAAATAGGGGCATATTTGAGCTAGGAAATAGGGCCACAAGTGTGCTGAGATTTAGGAGCTGCTTGTCCACTAGGAAATAGGAGAAGTGCGCAAGGAAATAGGGGCTCCAATGCGCAAGGAAGTAGGAGATGGGCTCAAGCAAGAAGTAGGGAAAGTCAAGGCTATTCAATAGGGGAACAATTGCATGCTGTGATTGTGCCCTACAAAATAGGGGCATATTTGAGCTAGGAAATAGGGCCACAAGTGTGCTGAGATTTAGGAGCTGCTTGTCCACTAGGAAATAGGAGAAGTGCGCAAGGAAATAGGGGCTCCAATGCGCAAGGAAGTAGGAGATGGGCTCAAGCAAGAAGTAGGGAAAGTCAAGGCTATTCAATAGGGGAACAATTGCATGCTAGAGGGTCGAGATCAAGCAGTGCTCAAGGCAGGATGAGATCAATTGCATCATCTGAGATTAGTGAGAAGCAAAACGCTTTTTCAGAGTCTAATTGCTTTGTAATAGATCCAATTGCTCAAGAACAATCAATAAAATTCCACAACAAAGAAATCACATTTTCCTATTTGGGTTTCCTAGGTAAACAAACATGTCAGTTTGTGTGATGTGTTTTTATATCCGGTGTTTTATTCCACTGCTTATAAATTTGTTAAGAGACTCTGTATCTTGGTGAAAGTAAATTAGGCTTCAATTTTTAGTTGCCTTGTTTTCAGTTATTCATTCAAGTAGTTGCAAAGTTTCAAGGAAAATTAACACAGTGCGACAGATTTCTGCTTCTTGCCGAAGCCGAATCCAAACTGAATCATCATCCTGATGTTCCCTTCCTCTCTTCAACACTCTCTTCCCAATATGAATCTGTATATCCCTATAGTTGTGCTTCATAATTTTAGACATGTACCATGTAGGTATCTCAAGATATGTTTTGCCTCCGTTGATCCATAAACTGACTAGTTTCACTGGATAGATCACCACAACTACTAAAGTAGATCTTGTTGCAACAATCCTGGCTACTTTCTCTACCGCCTAACTGCTTCACATTAGTTATCATGCAAGTGGCCATGGACTGGTTGTCCATCATCCCAAATCTCTGAAGGATTGTGATAATAGGCTTCCTTTGACCAAGGAAGATCTCATCCGGCTCCTACCACACTTCTATTTCCAAGAAGTAATGTATCCAATCAAGATCCTTCATCTCGAACTCAAAGGTCAACTCCCTTTGACACTTACGCAGGGTTTGTTGTGGTAACCCTGACAACTCCCTCTATCATAGAAGCAAATCCTTCTGCCATTGTTGCTTCCTCTATCACGTGAGTCCTTTTGCTTTTGTTAGAAATAAGTCATCTAATAGCAAGATCCACTAGGACTCATAAGATAATCATCAATCTGAGAATACCATGCCTGAGGTCCGTACAACTATTTGAACACTTCATCCTTCTTCTTCAAGAAATAGATCCATGTTTCACGAGAGAAGTTATCAACAAAAATTGCATAGTACAGATATCCACCCAAAGATGTCACGAGCAACATACCTGATAGATCAGAATGGATAAATTGAAGAATATTGGTAGTTTGACTTTGACTTGAGGAGAATGGTCCCCATGTATGTTTTCTAGCTGCACAACCCTGACAAACACCTTCATGATCTAAGTTGAATTGGGGCATACCTGTGACCATCTTCGTTACATCATGTAAGGCTTTGTAATGAAGGTGAACAAATCTTCGGTGCCATAATTCAGATTGAAGAAAAGTATCGCAAGTCATTGCTCCCAATAGACTTCCTCCAACCTGATAGAGACCTTCAACCCTAAATCCAAGAGTGAATGCATCTCTTGGGTTCCTTTGCCAAACACGAACCTTACCATCAACAAATGTCACCTTGAAACCTTTATCTTCGCAGAAATAGAGACCAGATTCTTTTTCAGATTAGGTACATATAACACTTCTTGTAAATGAAGTGTTTGACCTTGATTTATGTGAAGAGTAGCAGTCCCAATTCCTTTTATGGGATAAGTGGCATTATCCCCAAGTATAATTTCCATATTAGTCTTCTTTTCAATTAAGTTTGAAAGAGCCTCTTTGTACCTAGTGAAGTGCCTTGAGGCACCATTATCAATCAACCAATGATCCAATGTACCCGGAGGAGAGGCGGTGGTGAGGGCAAAAATAAGATAAAATTCTTTTTGTTTTTTGACAACATTAACTTCTTCATACTTGGAGTTTCTTGACTTATTGGGACAACATTAACTTCTTCATACTTGGAGTTTCTCGACTTATTGGGAGGACGACCATTTCCATTTCGGGCAACGGGAGCATTCCTCTTTCCTTTGTCGTTGAACCTGTTGTTCCTTTGATTTCTATTACCTTTGTAGTTGTTGTTATTGTTGTCATCATCTCTTGGAGTATCCTTCTTGTGAGAACACACTCTAGTGAAGTGGCCAAACATGTTGCAATTGAAGCGTCTCCCTTTTCTTCCTTCTTTGAATCCCGACTTGAACCCTTGACCTTCTTCTTGGACCAACATTGTTCTTCCTTTTAGCATGAGAGGAGAAGGTGGTAGGATTGTTTCCATTTGAGGGCTTGTCTCTTTTCATCATCCTTATTTCTTCTTGAGTGCATCTAGCCAATAATTCATCAAATCCCGGAATCCTGTTATTGTTGAGGATGGTAGTGTTAAACACATCCCATTCTCTTGTAAGGCCTCCAAGTGCATTGAGAGTGAGCTCCTTGTCACCAATGACTTCTTCAATAGATAGGAGATCATTCTTGATTTCGGTAATTCTCATGAAGTAGGATTGAATAGATTCTCCTCTATCCATCTTGATGTCTTTCAACTCGTTCTTGAGAAAGAGAACTTGATTTGCATTATTTACTTTGAACATCCCAACCAACTTGTTATACATCTCCTTAGATGTTTCCAAATTAGAAATATAGGCAACCAAAGGCTTGTAAATAGAATCAACAATAATTTTCTTAGCTTTAACCTTACCTTTCTTGTACTTTGTTTGTGCAGCAACAAATGCATTTGAAGGAGGCTCCACTACTCTTCCTTTGACATAGTCCATGACATCATTTTCTTCCAAAGTCAAATCTAGATACATCTTCCATGCATGATAGTCAGATTTGTCCTTAAGCTTGTCCTCGGATTTGAAGTAAGATGTAGTCGTCATTGGGACTAGTCCAAGTTCTTGTCTAACAACTTCCCTTAGTGATTTCTTTTCGTCACTCTTGCTTGGGCTTTTTCTTCACCTGAGCTCTGATTCCATGTTAATTTTAGATAACAATGGTATGTTCTATGTATGCTTATCATAATTTACTTCAATGTTCCTTATCAGCCCAATGACAATTTCCAATTATTTCCAGTAGCAATCACATTAACTTAATCACATTGACAGTAAATGCAGATAGAACATAAAACAAATTGTAGAAGACAAGCCAAGATAAGAGACACAAGATTTGCCAGATGCCAGGGAAA
The DNA here is from genome assembly GCA_000404065.3 of Pinus taeda. NCBI lineage: Eukaryota > Viridiplantae > Streptophyta > Pinopsida > Pinales > Pinaceae > Pinus > Pinus taeda. The sequence continues at coordinate 31,884 of APFE031189065.1, forward strand.
AACCCTATGATCAAATCTTCTTATTATTATTCAATAGTTCAGCAGAGAGAGAGTGCATAGATCAAATTTACTTGCCCAATACATAGTGAAAACAGTCCTGTCAAAATCAACAATCAACAATAGTCAATTGCATCCCTAACCAAAAAGTTAATGCTGGTCAAATCAGCAACAAAACCTCCTCTAAGAAGCTCAGTCAACAACAACCCAATTCAACCTTCAAGAAGGGTCAAATTCAACCCAAAACAGTTTACCCAGCCTTAGTCAAACTCGGTCAAACTTCAGTCAATGTTGCGGTCAAACAGTCCTGCGGTCAACGCAGGTCAAACTGCCCCAAATACCTCGGTTTTTGTGCCAGAGAATGCGGCCTCAAGAAATCAGAAATTTGCCCAAAAAAACGTAGTCAAAGATGGTCAAATGACCCTTGGTCAACGCTGGTCTGTTCTCTGAAATTACGACATGTTCTTTTCCCTGAAATTTTCGTCCTTCTTTACCACACGTGGGAGAGAGAGAGAGGCTGCCCATGCCGTATGAACCAATCAAGAGAAGAGAGAGAAGAATGATGTGTGTAAGTGATGTCCAAATGAGGAGAGAGGTCACTCCTATTTATACAATTCTTTGAGGGTGAGGAGACACATCCATTGGGCTTCTTGAGCCTACATTTCACTGAGGCTGACCTTGACAATTTGTGCATGAGAGAGAATAAATTCAAAATTCCACTTCTGCTTGTTAGAATGAGATGATCTTTATATCAAAATTGGACCTCTCGAAAGGAGGAATGCAATGCAATAATCATCTCTATCATATGAGTTGTCCCAAGGTGAAATTTGGCCCAAGTTGGCATTTTTAACACTCCCTCTCAACTAGGGAGAATTCCACCTATCAATCCATCTGTCATCATCATACCATCCTGTCATCATATACCATCTCTGTCATCACTGCTCTGCTTTGCTCTGTTGAACCATGTAGTAATAGTGAAGAAGAAGTGATCGAGAGTGAGTCACAAGACCTTTCCACTCTCCACTGACAAAATTCAGTCCTTGATCCTAGATCAAGTTGTCAAACACCATGCATCCTATTCATAGTGAGTACGACAGTACACGATGCGTCCATTGATAGTGCTATGGTCCCTAACCACTTTTCCCAACTCATTGGCTAGATGAGAGGTACTTCCCATGAGTCCCAAACTCCATGGGTAGGATGTGTGCTGGAGCATCGACAGGAGAAGGTGAACCACTCATCCTGCTCATATGCCATAGGAGAAGGTGAACCACTCATCCTATGCATATGACAATTGTAGGGGAAGGTGAACCACTCACCCTACATACATGTGTCTGTAATCGTAGGGGAAGGTGAACCACTCACCCTACACACGTGTCTGTAATCGTAGGGGAAGGTGATCCACTCACCCTACACACATGTCAACCATCATGGGGTATCACAGGGGAAGGTGAACCACTCACCCTAAGGTCGCTCATAGCTCCAAGAAAACCCCAAGCCCCCAGGCGCTCCGAGAGCTCCGTGGCCAATTCATACGGAACCCTCATAAGAGGGTCTTTCCACGACTCCAAGTCTCTCTCGGAAGGTTAAGAATTTGTCCTTCCCCAAAGGCTTTGTGAGAATGTCTGCGACTTGCTCATCCGTCCTGATGTGTTGGAGCCTTATTGCTCCCCGTTGTACCATATCTTAGATAAAGTGTTACTTGATATCAATGGGCTTGGAACAGTGGTGGAAGACGAGATTCTCTGAAAGGCGAATCCCACTTTGGTTGTCGCGAAAGATCATGGTGGTATCCAACACGTGCTCAAATAGCTCATTGAAGAGTTTTCTCAACCAAACAACTTCACAACAGGCCATACTTGCAACAATGTATTCGGCCTCGGCGGTGCTTAAAGCAACCGATTTCTGCTTGCTGCTCATCCAAGATATTGAAGCAGACGCTAATGAGAAACAACACCTAGACGTGCTCTTATGATCCACCACATTGCCAGTCCAATCAACATCTGTATATCCATGTAACCTCAAATTCCCAACTATGCATATTAGACTGTAGTGGATTGTTCCCTTCCTGTCTTCAATACTCTCTTCCCAATTTGAATCTGTATATTCCTATAGCTGTGCTTCATCATTTTAGACATGTACCATGTTGGTATATCAAGATATGTTATGCCTTCACTGAACCATAAACTGACTAGTTTCACTAGATCCATCACCACAACTACTAAAGTAGATCCTGCTACAACAATCCTGGTTGCTTTCTCTACCACTTAACTTCTTCACATTAGTTAGCATGGGAATGACCATGGACTGGTTGTCCATCATCCCAAATATGTGAAGGTTCGTGATAATAGGCTTCCTTTGACCAAGTAAGAGCTGATACGGCTCCTACCACACTTCTATTTCCAAGAATGTATCCAATCACGATCCTTCATCTCTAACTCAAAGGTCAACTCCCTTTGACACTTATGTAGGGTTTGTTGTGGTAATCCTGACAACTCCCTCTATCATGGAAGCAAATCCTTCTGCCACTGTCGCTTCCTCTATCATGTGAGTCCTTTTGCTTCTGTTAGAAATAAGTCATCTAATAACAAGATCCACTGGGACTCATAAGATAACCACCAATCTGAGAATACCATGCCCGAGGTCTGTACAAAGCCTTCCTTAGTTTGCAAACATGAGATTCCCTCTTATGTACCTCAAAGCCCTGAGGTAGCTCTATGTACACTTCTTCTTCCTCAATTACTCAATTGAGGAACGCAGTCTTGATATCCAACTGATGTAATTTCCAACCCACAATAGAAGCAATAGAAATAATTTTTCTAACAGAAGTGTACATGACAACTGGAGAAAATGTCTCTTCATACTCCTCTCCCTCTTCTTGGGAGAATCCTTGCTTTGTACTTCTCTACATTACCATCTACTGCATACTTCATCTTGTAGATCCACTTGGAAGTCACCACTGACTTCTCTCCGACACAATTTTATCCACCATGGCATCCTCCAAACTTGCTGTTCTGCCTACTCCCTTTGAACTAGGAGCTCTAACTGTTATCAGTCATGATATCAATACAAATTCTCCCTCTGAAACACAAATCATTGATCTGGGGAGAATCCTCTTACCACAAACTTTGCTTTGTTCTTCGAAAAGATTTCATCTGCTGCCAGAGCCTTGGCGACCTTTACAATGTCCCTGCAACCCTCACTAGGAGGTCATGGAAGAAACAATTATAACCCAACAAAAGAAACAAAGACAAGATGTTAACTAATAGTAAAACAATAATAGACAAGGAAGATGACGATGAGGATTGCAAGGAATTTGTCAACTGTGTCTTGATCCTAACTTTCTTGCAGAAATGAAATGCATTTCCAAACTCATCGTCATCCTCATCATCAACATGTTGCTTTCCTTTCTTTCCTTGCATGAGCTGGGGTTTCTTCTTTCATCAGAAACATTGATCTAGGTCCAGCTCTAGGGTTTTGTCCACAAACCCTAGGGATTTCTCATTCAAGCCTTCAAAGCCTAGGACTTCCAAATACAAACTTTGTCATGTGCTAATTTGAATTTGTTGCTTTATAGGTGAAGAACCCTTTATCCTTTGATTCAATTTGCAACATCAAGGACCAAGCGATGGCACCTCAGTCCAAGATATTTCCACGGTAGTACAAGGTATATGACATTAGAGGCTTAGATCACTGCAAAATCATTATCTTGCAGTATAATGTGATGAAAGGAAATACCCCTACTCAGTAATGTACAAAAAATTCAATTCTAATGATCTAGGCACATTTGGTCCATCCCCCTTTCCATGCCTTATCAAACTTTGAACCATAATCCAAATTTAAAATTGTGATGATGTCATTACTCCTTGAATTACCAAGACAACTTATATGCTACAGAACAACAGTTTTACAATCATTGGTTGTGAGGCAATGACCTTACACCATCTTCCTATAGTACACAAGTACCGAGATAACAATATGCAAAATCCTATTTCAAGAGATACCTCTCAATTCTTCTAGGGTTGACCAATAAGATCATCAAATCTGTCATGTGCAACTTTTCTTGATGTAGTCAATATAGATGGTGACAATTCATCCAAGTCAAAAGAATATGCCATGGAATCTCATGTCTCAAAGTGATGTTATTAATCAATCAATGAATGCTCCATTTGCCTCTAAATAGTTTCTTGAACAAAATTTTAACAAAAACTTTTAAGTCTACCCAAACACACCCAAAAGAGAACCCATGTTTAAGCTAGGCTTTGCTATAGCACCCTTGACTGGTAGGTAGAAATCAACACCTTGATTCTGCATTCTGAACTTGAGTTTAGCCTTACTTCTTCAAACATACTTTCCTTTGCAAAAATCATCATCAATAACTTCTGTTTAGCCTTTTGAGGCATATTGGCCTTGCTTAAAACCACAGTAGCAATAAAATAGTTTGGGCTTACTAGCTCTGAAATCACTCGTCCTTTCCAAGCAATTTCAGCCTTCATAGAGTACTTTTTAGAATATTATCACGATCTCCAAATAAACCTCCTTAATGCAATCAACATTCAAGGAAATGGATCACAACCTCCATAAGAAAGGTGTATTATTCTCAACACAAATGGAACTTCGACCTTCATGTTTTGGGACTGAGGCCCTTTGGCCCTCCTAAGGTCATTCGGTCCATCTATTATTAGGCTTGAGGGCATTGTATTGAAAGTGTAGCTTGGGAGGTACTGCCACAACCCTTGGGGTACTAGGTTGTGTGGAGTTGAACCACGAAAATATGGTTTTGTGTGCAATGTACCCAAGAGGTGGGCTTTGGGCACAAGTTGGTTGGCTAAAGACTTAAAAGAAATCATTGTTTATTCTAATTATTGAAAGATGGCACCTTAATGGAGCTAAGAGACCCTAAGTCAATGGTTGGAGGGAGATATAAATTAAGTAAACCTAAGAGAGATCTCCACACAACATAGCAAGCAATCTCAAGAAGAATATCAAACCTAGAAAGAAGATGAATTGCCTCAGGTGGAGCCGCAACTGGAAAGGAGAAAGGTTAATGGTTGTCTTATGTCTAAAAGATGCCGAGTTTGCTAAGGAGACCAATCCGAGTTTCCTGTGGTAAATTCGTGCCCTAGTTAGGGCTTTGTGCAAGCTTAAACGAGGAGGAAAAGACCCCTCGAAATTTTGTCTTGATCTGCATTCTGTTTAGTGCATAAGGAGAAGGGCAAGATCTTGAAGAAGGCTTGACAAACCTTGGTTTGGGTTGTTGAGGAGGACCAAGGATCCTTAGGAAATATGCAAGACTTCGGTGGTATGGTTGTGCCCTAGAAGAGGTTGAATTTGCCTCAGTTTTGGGACAAAAGGTAGTAGACTTATTCAAGCAAAGAGATAAGGGTTGTGGACATGTGGAGGGCTTTTGTTATGAGGGAGATTGGCTGCAGAGTGTATTTGAAGACTTATATACAGTGACCTAATAAGGGCTTAGTCAATGTGAGAAGTTGAGCTGAAAAGGGTTGATTGTACAGTGACGTGGAAGGAGCTTATTCTATGTGAGAAGTTGAACTTTTTGGGTTGAGAATGCAAGGTATTTGCAGGTGCAAATAATCTTGTGAGCAGTTGGAGTGTAGAAGCTTTGGAGTAACAAATTCTTTGTGAGAAAGGTAGCCATGGACCTATCGGGTGTTCAAGACAAGTCGACTGAAAGAGTTGGAGGCTAGCTACAACAAGTAAGTTAAGTTTTGATCTTGTTCTTGGGAAGATTGAGGGTCAAAAGAGGTTGACCTCAAGCCCTAGTTTTTTCCTTGTATCAAGGCTCTGTAAGGGCCATGATCCCTTGTACAATAGCGCTATGCTTGTTTTTTTGAAGTTGCAATAAAAACAAGTTTTGGGTTTACATATACTTGTGTATTTTGTTGATTCACTGTTGTTACATTTCCATTGTGCAAAGTTCTTGAAGTTGTGAGTATTTCAGTAGGTTTGTGATCGTGATTAGATGTAGACCTAATTTTGAAGTATTAGGAAAAATCAACATGTATTAGAGCTACTTTGAAGGGAGAACTGAATCAGTGTGCACCGCGAACAACTCAAGAGGGAGTTGGTTTCCTTGTTTTGAAGGACTGACAACATGGCAAAGTTGGTTACTAGTTTGAGGTACGAGGATAGGTTGGATGGGTTGTCCAATTATAGTCCTTGGAAGTTAAGGATCAGGCTGGTCTTGTTGGTGAACTAGATTTGGGAGTTTGTGAACAAGGAGATTCAAAAACCAACAAACTGTAGCAACACTGTTTAAATTGGCAACTAGGGCCAAACTCCATGTGGGTCATCTTATTAATGGAAGCTGATATTGTTCTTGGGTCCCTCTCATCGAGAGGTGTAGGATTGATCTAAAGATCATCCGATTCTGATAAGCATTCATGGAGATATGAATTTATTTGTGTTATGGGACAATTCGTCAAGGTCGGCCAGCAACCAAATAAACCCCACTTGTGCTCAACGTCTTAGTATAAATAGAGGTGGCCTTCAAGTCATTTTCAACACACTTGGGATCTCTTCCTCTCTACTTGTCTTTGGGTTTTAGTAGTAGGAGAGATCCTAAGGGAAAACACTGCCCTAATCTAGAGGGCAGAAGCCGGAACTGCCGAGAACTGCCAGAATTGCCGAAATTGCCAGGGATAGCTGGAATTGCTGGAACTGCCGAAATTACCAGGAATAGCTGGAATTGTCGGAACTGCTGGGAACTGCCGGGACTACCGGGAATAGCCGGAACTGCCGGCATTGTTGGGAAAATCCGGAACTGCCTGGAATTGCCGGAACTGCTGGGAAAAGCCGGAACTGCTGGCATTGCTGGGAAAATCCAGAACTACTTGGAACTGCTGGGAAAAGCCGGAACTCTGTCGGAATAGCCGGAATTGTGGGAAGGAAAAGCCGGAACTGCTGGGAAAAGCCGGAACTGCAGGAATTGCCGGGAATAGCTGGAATTGCTGGAACTGCCGGGAATAGTCGGAACTGCCGGGAATAGCTGGAACAACCGGGAAAGTTGACACAGAGGGCAGAAGCCGGAACTGCCAGAACTGCTAGGAAAAGCCGGAATCGCTGGAACTGCCGGAACTGTTGGCATTGCCGAAACTAAAATAGAAAATTAATTTTTTGGTTCTGCTGTTTATTATCCAGTTAAATTTTCAGCCAGTGTAATTATTCTATCGTTTGGAATTTTCTGTTTTAAATTTCAGTAAGTAATTTTGCTTAAGAATCACGAGGAACTGATCTACCTAGGGTTGGAAAGAAATTTTAATAATAGAGTGATAAGAATTGACAGCAACTCTACTTTTCTATGCAAGAATAGGTAAAGAAAGGGAGTTAAAGAAACTACTGCAGAGTCCACAATGATTTCTGTGAATTCATAGATTTCATCCTTATAGAATGAGCAACTCAAAATATATTAGATATGCCATTTCGTCAACCCAGTGTAGGATGGCATGATCAATTGAATTCTAGTGGAATATATATTATCTAATAATTCCAACAATTTAATGACAATGGTCGGCAAATTACCACTGCCAACAGCCATTACATTTATATATGGTTCATGATTTATCAAGATCCAATACATGGCTTAATGTAAATGTCTATTAAACAAGTGTACACACAATCCTTGGTCATAATTTAGAAATAGGAACAGCCACGAAAATGACTATATAAGAACGACCAAATGAAGATGGGGAACCTGCAATCTGGTAAATACCAAAAGAAGACTTGGAACATCCTTCAAAATGCCCTGATTTTCCTTCTATCATGTGAATGCGTATTACATTCCCATTCAGGATACAACCTGTATTCGCATCAGGTAAAGTTCAACATACAATATCCAAATGTTATATACGTGCATCAGGTAAAGTTTAACTTACAATATCCAAATGTTATATACGTGCATCAGGTAAAGCTCAACATACAATATCCAAATGTTATATACGTCAATGAGGGACAGGTAAACAGATAATAAGAGAACATTGTTATGCAACTTCATTTGCGTATTGATACACTAGTGACTGTCATCTCATGGTCACCAATGTCTCTGAAGAAACATGATATATGTACAACTAATTAAAGCCCGTTTCCAACTTTCCACAACAGCAATTGACTTGAGACCAGTGCCAATAAAGAGCTCATGCAACTACTTTTTCAGGTGTCAGGATTTTGAACAGGCTCTCACAACACTAGGAAACATATACCAGTCTTTTCTTAATACATGGGTATGTTGCATTGACATTGTGGTCTGTATCATCACTCTTTGAAGTTTTTTCAAATCTTTAACAAATGGCTTGACTATTTCCTTTATATTGACAGATCTTTCTAGTTGCTCCAAAATCATTCATTACTCAAAACTATACGAAATGCCATGCCGATATTGAAGCTTATGAAATGTGAACAACAAAAGTCCATATGTGATTATAGAAAGTGGGTCAAATGTATTTCAATGCAATGCTCTATTATACAAGTGGCCGGTATAGTCTTGATAAAGCTTTGGATACGTATGAAATTACAAATATGTTGAAAATATTATTGAGGGCTTTGTAGATTTTTTTTTATACCCTGCAGCTATTCAGAAGTTGATGTTCACCATTATTTGTGACGTCATTTTTGGTTAGACTGGAGAACTGCTCTGTAATCCAACTTTTAATCTGCAGCTGGACATGTAAGTTTTGTCAAATGTTCTGCAATATTATGATTGTAGGCGAGCTTGACTCTGTCAATGCACCTCCCTTCGATTAGTTTCAGGGTTACAATTTCTTCTCTTTTCTGTTAATTGGCATCCACATTAATAGTGTTTCCTGCAAGGCTACCTGATTTAAATAGCTTATTTGTGCTTGTTTTGGTCTAACTAGGAGTGCTAAATTGATGTGATTGATGCATAGACCTAACTTCTGAAAATGTCTTGGATATGCAATGCGTGGAAATGTTTTAACAAATTGTAAAATCACTTGCGGTTGTTATGTCCTAAACTTCCATTTGGGTGCTTGCAGTTGCATTTAGTTATTGAAAAAGGTCAACTGTAGTACGTACTAAAGCTTGAATATGCAATGCGTGAAAATGTTTTAACAAATTGTAAAATCACTTGCGGTTGTTATGTTCTAAACTTCCATTTGGGTGCTTGCATTTGCATTTAGTTATTGAAAAAGGTCAACTGTAGTACGTACTAAAGCTTGAAAACCACAAATCTTTTTATTGATTATCTTCTTTGTGTTCTTGTCAGGCTCTCCGAACTTTTTCAGGACAATTCCGGGTCGAATTGCAGTATCATGTAAAGTTATACGGTGAAATCCCCTTGTGTATGAATCGTAGCTCAATTCATTGTGAGACTACATTCCTCGTCTTACCAAAAGGTTGGCTCACAAGAATTCCTGACAGGATATATTGACCAACATTTGCTTTGCATGGAATTGGTATCACCATTTGAGACATTGGTGCTGAAATCTGTTGTACTTTTTAGCATCTCATTTGTTTTCCTTCGAGCTCGGGTGAAAGGTGGGTTTGAATAACTTGTGCCATATTCCGATTCTTGATATCTCGGCCTAAAAATATAGCACTGAATTTCATGTAAATCACTTATTTTATTTTAATAAATTTTTGAGTAAGAAAAGTATGTCAATACGAGTAAAGCCAGGTCTCACATGAAATGACTGCGGGTTGCCTATCTATATTATATAGGAATATGACTCAATAATATTTTCTAGATTTGTAGATTAGCTACTGAGAGTATCTTAGCTTAATTGTGGGCATTTGTTATATAAAGTTGTGTGTGGATAACACTTTGTTTATTCCTAAAATTTCGATTTAGTATTGAAATATATATTTTCGTTTCTGTTTTTATTAGAAAAATGATTGATTACAGTAAATATTGTTACTGGTTTTTGGATTATCACTGTTGATGATTTTTCGTAAGATGTTTTTAGTGAACTCATCACTCATCATCAGGGCAAGTATTGACAGTAGCAACAATGTAATTTGAAATTCATGCAATTTTTATTTTTATTTTTTTAAGATGAAGTAATTGTTTGCTTGTTTTTATTTTTGTTGTGTTTTTTTTGTTCTATATATCTATCTTCTAGTGTGGTTCATGGGCACTGAGTGTCTGCGACATTCATGGGAATAATCCAGACAGATCAACCCAAAGGGATCTACCTGTCGGCTTATCTAGTCAGGGCTAATCCCAAGAGCATTGAGGAGATTTGACCCCGTGACCACTTAATTGGCAAGGTACTTAGCAATGGGAATTCGACCAACTGAGCTATCCCTTGGGGCTTGGGGCTTAGATAAAGTAATTGTTAATTATTTATTTTAATATAAACATTAATTTTTCAAAATTAAGTTGTTTTCTAAAAGTTAATAAGATATACTCAAATAACTGCTATTTCCACTCTTATAAATAAATATACTGATTGGTAGGAATTCATTTTTTTACTTTTGGTACCGTCTAAATTTTTACATAAAAGGAATTAACGGAGATTTTTGATGACGATTATTTCCAAGATAATTACCGTTAGATTAAAATCTGAACATTGCTTATCTTACAGGACGTAAATAAATTCTCTGTTGTTATTTTTTTGTGAATCGTCATTAAAACACGTAGTATTTTCAACACAATCTTGCCATTGTTTTGGGCATAAAGCAAGAACAGTGCAATATACAATTACCCCAGCGATACTTCGGGTGAGAGAATTAACCAACTTGTTTGAAATTTCTCTCCTATAGGGTTTCTAAACAACCAAAAATAATCTAGAATAGCTAGTATCATTTTCATCTTCTTGATTGTTAAGAGAGTAGTTTTTTTTTTCATTAGAAGTAGTCCTGCTGGGTATCTGCTTGTTACCCAGCAGTCCTGGGATAGAGTCCGTGAGATTGCCACTATACTCTTGATCCCAACACAACTGCTTTAAGGCTTTGCTAGACTACCAAGTTTCAAAGCTGACAAAGCCCCTATATTGGTTGGAAATTGCCTTCTGATGCAGGATGTCCACTGTTTGGCCTCATTGATGCGCTCTTCCCTTGCTTGACAACATGGGACTTGAGACATGTACCTTGTGTGGGTTTGATTGTCTTTTGTAGTGGTGGCTTGAGGCGATTAATATTTCTGTAGCTATAGCTCCATTAATGCACAGCGGCAGTATATGCTATCCGTTAGATTTTAGCAAGTACAAAATCCAACGGGTGGCATATACTGCCCCGTGCATTAATGGAGTTATAGCTCCAGAAATATTGGTTGCCTTGGCTCAAGACTTGAATAAATATTCCGTAATTAGTTTTTGTTTGTTGTGCTACAACATGATTTGACATCGTGTGATTGAGTTACATTTTCCATTATTTTGTTTATCTGTCTTTTAACTTTTTAGAATCTTCGTTGACTAGGTAACATATTTAGTATTTCTTTCACATTGCCGTGAAGCTGACTGGTATAATTTTCCAATAAATGCTATGTTTTAGATGGTCTAAAATGAAAATCTATCTTCTTGTAATCCATTGTGAGTTATCTAAGTCAAGATGATTTGGTCTAACTTTCAGGTGAGATTCAATTTTCCATAAAGATAATCATGCTGTCTTCTCCAATTTTGATGAGATTCAATTTTCCATAAAGCTAATCATGCAATCATCTCCAATATATATATATATATATAATTTTATAAACAGTAAAATTAATTAAATATTAAAGTGAGTTTCAATTTTTTAATGATATAATTTTCTTAAAAATTACGAATGGTTCAATTAAATAATTTTTCTTCATAATAATTGTATTAATTAAAAATATAATATTTATATTAAAAATATTTAATATCATTTCATCATATCTCTCTCTATATATATATATATATATAGAGCAATTATACAAATTTTATTCATTTGAAATACCTTATAATCAATCAAATTCCAAAGTAAAATACATATCATGAAGATGGACTTAATAATCATATACCTATAATAAGTTCAAATTCTAGTAAAATGCATATCATATAGATGGACTTAAATTTGTAGTGAAGCATATGAATAAATACTATATTTATTCATATGCTTCACTACAAATTTAAGTCCATCTATATGATATGCATTTTACTTAGAATTTGACTGATTATAGGTATATGATTATTAAGTCCATCTTCATGATATGTATTTTACTTGGAATTGATTGATTATAGGTATTTCAAATGAATACAAATTGTATAATTGCTATAATATATATATATATATATATAAATATTTATTTAATATTTTAATATAAATATTATAATTTTTTAAATTAATACAAGTTATATGAAAGAAAAATTATTTATAATAAAAGAAATCCATCATACACATATATTATTTACTTGTTTATTTTTTAAATAGGGCTTACTTGTATTACGAATCAAATAGCTTAGTTAGTCTCAACTTTTGGTTTACCACTAGGATTGAAAATATAAAAGCATATTTGAAGTCTTGTAGGTCCAAAAATTGAAAAATATTCAACTAGGCAAGTCTTATGGCTAACTATAACACCAAAAATTAAAGGCTTATTGTATCTATGTGTAGGTCTATTGAGCTTCCACATAGTATCTATGGGCAAGTCTACTTGAGTGTGCACTCATAGTCTAGAAACAAAAATAAGAGAACTGTTATCATAATCATCGATTTGGGGAGTCCATTTAGATAGGGAAAGGGCTAATCATCCTCTTCAATATTTTAATATAAATATTATATTTTTAAATTAATACAAGTTATATGAAGAAAAAATATTTATAATAAATTCCTTCTGATGCAGGATGCCCACCATTTGGCCTCATTGATGGGCTCCTCAAGGGAGGATTTTGTTGCTTGCTTGACGACCTGGGGACTTGAGACATGTACCTTGTGTGGGTTTGATTGTCTTTTGTAGTGGTGGCTTGAGGCGATCAATATTTCTTGTAGATATAGCTCCATTAATGCAGAAAGGCAGTATATGCCACCCGTTAGATTTTAGCAAGTACAAAATCCAACGGGGGTGGCATATACTGTCCCGTGCATTAATGGAGATATAGTTTGAGAAATATTGGTTGCCTTGGCTCAAAACTTGAATAAATATTCTTTAATTAGTTTTTATTTGTTGTGCTACAACACAATTTGACATCGTGTGATTGAGTTTCATTTTCCATTATTTTGTTTATCTGTCTTTTAACTTTTTAGAATCTTCGTTGACTAGGTAACATATTTAATATTTCTTTCACATTGTCTAGGGAGTATTTCTTTCATGCCTTCGTGAAGGTTGACTTGTATAATTTTCCATTAAATGCTATGTTTTAGATGGTCTAAAATGAAAGTCTATCTTCTTGTAATGCATTGTGAGTGATCCAAGTCAAGATGATTTTGTCTAACTTTTAGGGGAGATTCAATTTTCCATAAAGCTAATCATGCCATCATCTCCAATATATATATATATAATATAAATTTTTTAAACAAGTGAAAATGAATCAATTATTAAAAAGGAGTTCAATTTTTAATGATATTAATTTTCTAAAAGTATGATTTGTTTAATTTTCATATATATATATATATAATAACATATTTATTCATATGCCTTCACTAACATTTAAAGTAGCATCTTTATGATAGGTATTTAACTTAAGAATTTGAGATTGACTATAGGTATTAGTTATTAAGTCCATCTTCATATTATGTATTTTACTTGAATTTGATTGATTATAGGTATTTCAAAATATATATATATTATATATATATATATATATATAACTTATATATTATATATATATATATATATATATATAAATATATAATTATTTTATTCATATGCTTCATCTACACAATTTTAAGTCATCTTTATTAATAGGTAATTTTTTACTTAGAATTTGAATTGACTATAGGTATTTAGTTATTAAGTCGCATCTTCAGATATGTATTTTTACTATGGAATTTGAATTGATTTATAGGTATTTCAAATATAATATATATATACATATATATATATATAATATAATATTTGAAAAATATAAATATTATATTATAATAATACAAGTTGATAAGACAAAATATTTACATAATAAAAGAAATCCATTATATACATATATTATTTATTTTTTAAATAACACTTATTTCTATTACTAATCAAATGGCTTATTTAGTATTAACTTTTGGTTTACCATGAGGACTAAAAGTATAAAAGCACATTTGAAGTCTTAGAGGTCCAAAAATCAAAAAATATTTAAGTAGGCAAGCCTTATGGGTAACTATAACACCAAAAATTAAAGGCTTATTGTATCTATGTGTAGCTCTGTTGAGCTTTCACACAGTATCTACGCGCAGTCTACTTGAGTGTGCACTCATAGTCTAGAAACAAAAATAAGAGAATTCTTATCATAATAATCCATTAGGCGAGTCCATTTAGATAGGAAAAGGGCTAATCATCCTCTTCAATATTTTAATATAAATTATATTTTTAACTTAATACAAGTTATATGAAGAAAAATCATTTATAATAAATGCCTTCCGATGTAGGATGTCCACCGTTCGGCTTCACGGATGGGTTCCTCAAGGGAGGATTTTGTTGCTTGCTTGACAACCTGGGGACTTGAGACATGTACCTTGTGTGGGTTTGATTGTCTTTTGTAGTGGTGGCTTGAGGCGATCATTATTTCTGTAGCTATTGCTCCATTAATGCACAACGACAATATATGCCACCCGTTAGATTTTAGTAAGTACAAAATCCAACAGGGGGCATATACTGCCCCATGCATTAATGGAGCTATAGCTTCAGAAATATTGGTTGCCTTGGCTCGAGACTTGAATAAATATTCCTTAATTAGTTTTTGTTTGTTGTGCCACAACACAATTTGACATCGTGTGATTGAGTTTCATTTTCCATTATTTTGTTTATCTATCTTTTAACTTTTTAGAATCTTCGTTGACTAGGTAACATATTTAGTATTTCTTTCACATTGCCTAGGGAGTATTTCTTTCATGCCTTCGTGAAGGTTGACTTGTATAATTTTCCATTAAATGCTATGTTTTAGATGGTCTAAAATGAAAGTCTTCTTGCAATCCATTGTGAGTGATCTAAGTCAAGATGATTTGGTCCAACCTTTAGATGAGATTCAATTTTCCATAAAGCTAATCATGCCGTCTTCTCCAATTTTAATGAGATTCAATTTCCATAAAGCTAATCATGCAACATCTCCTATATATATTATATATAATTAATTAATTTTAATTTATAAAAATAAATTAATTAATTATCAAAGTAACTATCAATTTTTTTAATAATATTATTTTCTTAAAAAATATGAAATGGTTCATTGGTTTTTTAATAATAATTATTTTTATAAGTATATTTTTTAAACTTTATTTACTCCATATGCTTTACTACAAATTTAAGTCATCCTTATCATAACGTAATTTTACTTAGAATTTGAAAATTGATTATAGGTTATTAATTATTAATTCCATACTTCATGATATGTAGTTTACTTGAATTTGAATTGATTAACGTATAATAATTATTAATCCAATATTCCAATAATGTTATTTTACTTGGGAATGGATTGATTATATGGTATTTTCAAATGAATAAAAATGATATATATAATATATATAATATATATATATATATATAATATATATATAATATATACATTTTAATTTAATATTTTAATATAAATATTATATTTTTAAAATTAATACAAGTATATGAAGAAAAATGATTTAATAATAAAAGAATCCATCATACACATATTATTTACTTATTTATTTTTTAAATAGGGCTTACTTGTATTACCAATAAAATAGTTGATTTAGTTTCAATTTTTGGTTTACCATCAAGACTAAAAGTATAAAAGCACATTTGAAGTCTTATCGGTCAAAAAATCGAAAAATATTTAAGTAGGCAAGTCTTATGGCTAACTATAACACCAAATATTAAAGGCTTATTGTATCTATGTGTAGGTCTATTGAGCTTCCACATAGTATCTATGTGCAAGTCTACTCGAGTGTGTACTCATAGTCTAGAAACAAAAATAAGAGACTTGTTATCATAATCATCCATTAGGGGAGTCCATTTAGATAGGGAAAAGGCTAATCATCCTCTTCAATGTTGTAAAATGCTAGGTTTGCAATTTCTTGGCAAACATTGAAATTTGTTGTCCATTTTGTTTACTCACTGATGGAGAGCGTCAATGTAAAGAACACTTTTTTTTTTCTCTCTACAGACGCATTTTCATTACCTTTTGTAGTTGTCAATATGTGTACATTATTTGCATATACTAGATTTTCTTGATATGGGCTGTAAAATTTCCTGTAGATTCACAAGCTCATGTGATGTACTAAAACAAGAGACAAGAATCTACTTTTACTTTTTATAGCAGAAGCCCATAAAGATTGAGACAACAATAATAGACAAGAAGACAAATCAATGGCACATAACACAGTAAATATCCGGGGAAAGCCACAACTCAAAACCCCACTATCTGTTTTGTATTAATTGTTTTAATATAAATATTATATTTTTAAATTAATACAAGTTATATGAAGAAAAATGATTTATAATAAAAGGAACCCATCATACACATATATTATTTACTTATTTACTTTTTAAATAAGGCTTACTTGTATTACCAATCAAATAGTTGATTTAGTCTCAATTTTTGGTTTACCACAAAGACTAAAAGTAGAAAAGCACATTTGAAGTCTTATGGGTCAAAAAATCGAAAAATATTTAAGTAGGCAAGTCTTATGGCTAACTATAACACCAAATGTGTAGGTCTATTGAGCTTCCACATAGTATCTACGCACAGGTCTAATCGAGTGTGCACTCATAGTCTAGAAACAAAAATAAGAGAATTGTCATCATAATCATCCATTAGGGGAGTCCATTTAGATAGGGAAAGGGCTAATCATCCTCTTCAATGTTGTAAAATTCTAGGTTTGCAAATTTCTTGGCAAACATTGAAATTTTGTTGTCCATTTTGTTTACTCACTGATGGAGAGCGTCAATGTAGAGAACATTGTTTTTCTACAGACGCCTTTCCATTTCCTTTTGTAGTTGTCAATATGTGTACATTATTTGCATATACCATATTTTCTTGATATGGGTTGTAAAATTTCCTGTAGATTCACAAGCTCATGTAATCTACTAAAACAAGAGACAAGAATCTACTTCTACTCTTTACATCGGAAGCCCATGAAGATCGAGCAAAACAATAATCGACAAGAAGACAAATCAGTGGCACATAACACAATAAATATCCGAGGAAAGCCACAACTCAAAACCCCACTATCTGTTTTGTATTAATATAAATATTATATTTTTAAATTAATACAAGTTATATGAAGAAAAAAAATTTCATAATAAAAGAAACCCATCATACACATATTATTTACTTATTTATTTTTTGAATAGGGCTTACTTGTATTACCAATCAAATAGTTTATTTAGTCTGACAATTTTTGGTTTACCACCAAGACTAAAAGTATAAAAGCACATTTGAAGTCTCATAGGTCAAAAAATCGAAAAATATTTAAGTAGGCAAGTCTTATGGCTAACTATAACACCAAATATTAAAGGCTTATTGTATCTATGTGTAGGTCTATTGAGCTTCTACATGGTATCTACGCGCAGGTCTACTCGAGTGTGCACTCATAGTCTAGAAACAAAAATGAGAGAATTGTTATCATAATCATCTATTAGGGGAGTCCATTTAGATAGGGAAAGGGCTAATCATCCTCTTCAATGTTGTAAAATTCTAGGTTTGCAAATTTCTTGGCAAATATTGAAATTTTTTTGTCCATTTTGTTTACTCACTAACGGAGAACGTCAATGTAGAGAACAATTTTTTTCTACAGACGCCTTTCCATTACCTTTTGTAGTTGTCAATATGTGTACGTTATTTTCATACACTAGATTTTCTTGATATGGACTGTAAAATTTCCTGTAGATTCACAAGCTCATGTAATCTACTAAAACAAGAGACAAGAATCTACTTCTACTCTTTACAACGGAAGCCCATAAATATCGAGAAAAACAATAATCGACAAGAAGACAAATCAATGGCACATAACACAATAAATATCAAGAGAAAGCCACAATTCAAAACCCCAATATCTGTTTTGTATTAATCCGGAAAATCAAGATGAAATTACAATGC
>APFE031189068.1:0-12141 GCA_000404065.3 Pinus taeda
AGGATATGTTATACAGAACACCTTATTCTGGCTCTTATTAATTTATATGTTTTATGTTGAAGTCAAATTAAGGAATCCTTCATTGCTCCTTAGTTTCTACTAAATCTTACATTTCTTCTATTTCATAATCCATTGAAAATTATGAAAGATCCAACTTGTGCAACCTAGCTTTCCCTATGAAACTCCTTCAAAGTTTGATCCTGATCGAGTTAATCTTTAGACTCCATAGCCCAATGGAATTATAAGAATTTAATCGACCAAGCAATCCAATAAAAAACAATCAGTACAGTGATAAATAGCCTAAAATTCACATAAAACATAGCTAAATTTTATAGAGAGATCCTTCTATGAAGCTGGCAGGGCTAGATCCAAGCTTCCAAAGTGGTTTTGATGTTGTCCTATGTGTTTACTCCCTTAACCTCAAAAATAAAGAACGAAAACAAGTCATATTGTAGGAGGGGGTGAATTGAAGATTGATCCCTCCAAAGTTGACATTATTGTGAATTGGCCTAAACCCAACAATGTAACATAAGTTAGGAGCTTTTTGGGAGAAAACAATATTGAAGGAAATTTATCACTAACTTATCATACATTACAACACCATTACATGCTTTGAAAAATGTGAAATATATCTTTCAGTAGGGAGGAAAGCAACAAAAAGCCTTCGATATTTTGAAGGAGAAAATTAGCATAACACTAGTTCTATCACTTATAGATCTTAAGCAGCCATTTGAAATCCAAACCGATGCAAGAGAATATGCCATGGGATCAATTTTGATGCAACATGGTAAGTCTATATGTTATCATTTTGAAACCTTTACCAATGAAGTAATTAACTATCCAATTTATGATAAAGAGGTGTACGCTTTTGTACAAAGCATGAAGAAATGGACACACTATTTGATGGGTAAAGAAACGATTATACACACTGACCATCAACCTTTACAATATTTACAATCGTAAACCAACTTATAACAAGATGGACATTTCAGATGGATGGGATTCCTACAACAATTTCGTTGTCAATAAGGTATAAGAAAAGTATATACAACAAAGTAGTAGATATGTTATCAAGGCTTATTGTTAATGCATCTTTTATTCTTAAGCATAATTCAATCATGCATGAAAGTTATATTGAACAATATGCTCAAGATGAATATTATAAAGATGTTTATGCAACTTTGAGTCAAGGCAATCATGTTGAAGAGTTGCATTATCATGTTCATAACAAGTTGTTGTATCATCTTGGCAAGTTATGTGTTCCACAAGGTGAAAGAGTCAATGTCATAAGCGAAACTCACACTTCTCTTATTGTTGGTCACTTTTGTGTATGCAAAACAATTTCTCAATTTCAAAGGTATTGTTGTTGTCCTTGCATGAATGAAACTGTCTCAAGATATGTAAAATGATGTTCTATGTGTGCTACTAGCAAGCCAAGCAATAGGAAATTGGGTTTGTACATTCCACTTACTATCCCTTATCGTCCTTGGGAAAGCATTTTTATGGATTTTGTTGGGGGATTACCAATGTATTAGAAAGGCCATGACTATTTATATGTTCTTGTGGACCGTTTCAACAAAACGTGTGTGTTGATTCCATGTAAGAAATAGGTTACAACTGAACAAATCGCAAAAATGTTCTTCCAAAATGTATGGGTTCATTTTGGGTTACCCACTTCAATTATTTTTTATCGAGATTCTCGATTTATCAGGAAGTTTTGGTTAAGCTTATGGGAACCCATGGGCATAAAGTTTAAGAAGAGCACAACATTTCATCCAAAAATTGACGACCAAACAGAAGTAGTGAACTAAAAAGTAGTGCATCTCCTTTGAGGATATTGTGGTGAGCATCCTAAACTTTGGTATGAACATTTGCATTACATCCAACATGCCTCAATCGTGCCAAGCTTTCATCTACACAAGTATCTTCATATGAAGCTTGTTTGGGTTGCTTTCCAAAGTCTCCTTTGGATTTCATCTTTGGTAAAGATATCGCAGTAGATGGACATAGTGATTTGGATAAAGCTAAGCATTTCATTGAAAAAATACAGCTAGTGCATCAAAGGGTACAAGAACAAGTGGAGAAAATCCAAGCCTAGTACAAAGCAAGACATGATAAGCATCAAGTTGATCATGAGTTTCGAGTGGGAGATCAATTTTGGTTGTATATCACCAAGGAAAGACTACAAGTTGAAGGTAAAAAGCACAAGCCAATCAGATATGGTCCTTTCAAAATATTAGAGAAGATTGGTAACAATGATTCTGATTAGATTTGCCACCTTACATGAAAATTTGTTTTGTTGTGAATGTGGAAAACTTGAGATTGTATGAGCCACCTATGATTGATGATCAATAAGATAATGTTCATATTTCATCTATAGAATATTTTTCTCCTGAATATTTAAATGAGTTGCAAGAAGATTCAATTCTTGACAAGAGGATAAGGACTTCACGCAGAGGTAATGTGGAGTATCTTCGAGTAGGGCTCAAAGGTACCAATCCAAGCAAAGGAAGGTGGACAAAGATCAGGAAAGTGAGGGAGTTGTACCCTCACTTGCTGAGTAAAAACAGACATTTGGTGGTCCAAAAGCTTCCCGTGGGGAGGAATGATCCAACGGATCAAAAATATGCTCAAAGTCTCTCAAAACCAGCAAAAATTTGTAGATCTTGTCGTTATGATTCCTACGATGCTTGAATCGCCTCAATTTCACACTGTATGAGGAAGTTATCGCGTTCTAAATTTTTTGGCAATTAGCTAAAAAGACAACTTGCAGGGTTGACTAAGGTAGTGTACAGATGCCACGTGGTAGTTCGTATGATGAATTCATGTTGATGTCATCAACTGAATGAGAAGTATGGGAGCCAATTAGAATTTGACACGTGGCTCAATCATACGTGGACACTTGGCGGATCAATATTGGTTGGAGAATTTTAGGATGGGCCAATCACGAAGTGACAGGTGGCCCAATCCCAGGGCACCATGTGGAACTCCGAATGAGACCAAAATTTGGTTAGGTCAACCAACCAACCTTGAACTGTCGAACTTCAGTTAACCAACGGACCGCTCTACCATTATTTCATTAGTGTTTCTTATTACATATCGGTGGCAAAATTTTATTTAAATACAAGTGGTTTCGTTGTTAGGCGAGAGGGTCGGGTCGGTTGGCGCACCTGACCAACCCAACCTTAGGTTTTATTATACCTTGTGACCAAAGGCGAAAGGTTTGAAATGGCGAGGCGTGTGGCACCCTACCCATGCCCCAACCCATGGTTATATTTACTGCGGAGACCATAGGCGAAGGTTACAGTGGGAGCAAAGGATAGGGCATAGAGTTAGTGTCACCCACATGTCACGTGCACTGCCACGAGACTGGGAGCATAGCTAAGGAGGCGCATGGCCTATGGCCTACACACTTTAGTCACATATAATGCCACATGACCAGGTAGGGAGTGGTGGAATTAGCGTTAGGGGATTGAACGAATAAAAAAAAATTAATGTTTCAAAAAAATACACCAAATGCGTCGAAGTTCGTGGGTCAAACCCAAGACCTACATAATTCAAACTCTACACCTTACCAATGCACCAATGAACCTGTATGTTTCCAATTTCGTAGAGTGGGGAAGTTTGTATAGAGTTTTGTAGACAATTTGAAGGAGGCCTATCTTGGCCATTTGTCAGTCTTTTTGAGCCCAAGAAGAGCTTACACAAGGATTTTTGCACATTTTGGACGCAACGGTAATGTTATTTTTGCAATTTGAGAATTGTATGTTGATGTATTTGAACATTTGAGCATATAATAAAAAGGGCCACCATTGAAAGCTTGACGCGAAGACGTAGCCTAGGAGCGGTGAACTACGTCATCAATTTGTTGTGTTTTGATGCTGCTTATTGTCCATTTTAACTGTTAAAAATATGTAAAATTTAACTTAGTTTGTGTGCTTTTGCAATCACGATCCATTTCTTAAAAGACAAAAATCAACTTTCAAAATATTTCATGAAACTTTCATTTTTAATTTCAGATCATTTATCTCCTCGAATTTCTCAGTGGAGTTATCTCATAGGATGAGCTAATTAGAAGCCAGAAATTTGTAGATTTTTGGACTATAAGAGGAGACCTAGAGGCTCAAAATTAGGCGACATGGATAAAAATGGGGGAGAAAAGCACAATTTTTTTGTTCATAATTATGCAAATCACAAAATAATCATAAATGCCATTTGGGAACTTGAGGGGGAAGATGGAAAAATCATTACTAGCCAAAATGATTTAAAAGCTACTATGATAAACCATTTTTCATCTTTGTTTAAAGACTCATGTGCAAACAATATTGTTCCTCAGTTTTAGCTCCTATAAGGATTTCTGATATTCTTCAATCCTTAGAAATCTAAAATAATAGTGAGCCTTGTCTCCCTTGATGAGATAAAAGGGGTCCTCAAACACTTTAAAAGGGATAGAAGTCAAGGCTCAGATGGTTGGACAATTGAACTCTTCCTATCCTTCTTTGAATTAATGGGTCCTGACCTCTGTAAGTGGTAAAGGAATAAAAAATGATGGTGATGTTATTTTGGAAGCTCGGTTAAAAATTCCAACCATGAGACAGGATTCCTCATTTTGAGAGAACCAATTTTGACTATTGAAGCACTCAATTTGGACAAGGGAAAGTGTATTTTTGAATTAAAGCCCACATGTGCACATTTGATCAAACCAATCCTAAAGAAAATCGGATACCCTTGGAAAACTATAAATACAAGTGACCTCAACCTCATTTTCACATCATCATCAAGCATTCTTCTATTCTTCTTTATTTTGTTTTGGCTCGCACATGTCTGAGATGGTTCGTGGAAAATCTCTTGCACAGGTATGAGATTGCAAGGTTTGAAGCTCGCTCATGTGCTAGGGTTTTGGTTTCCAACCATAGGCATGGCACAAGTAGTTTTCTATCACAACTGTAGGCACGTAGGCTCATGCATGTGATTAGAGGGTTTCAGTTGCACACACATCACTCTGCATGCAGTTGGGACCTAGGGTTTGGTTTTATCAGCCGACCGCATATTTCCTTAGTTGATCGTAGTGTTTAGCAGTTGACTGCAGAGAATGACAGTTGACCGTAGGCTTCTGAAGTAGGGTTTTGATTATTGGCATTGTTGGGTTCATCTCATGATGTTGTTTAGTTGTTTATGTTGGATAGTTGTATGAATGAAGATATGGATCATTATACTCTCTCTTTTAATGAATCATTCAATGACAATCTAATAAGAAGAAGAATTTGAAAGGGTTTTCCCTGTAGTGGGATTTTCTCTGGTCTCCAACCAATCATGGAGTCTCTATGTGTGAATGATTTTATTCTATTATTCCTTTATGTTCTGTTGCAATGATGATGATATTGTTCTTTCTATAGAGTTGTATATGTTGTTGGAAAATGATGTAAATCTAAATAATGTTATGATGTTGTAGGGTACATTTAATATGGAAATAATGAAATGAAATTATCAAAGCAAATAATAATAAATCCCTAAGAAAAATTAACATGGTATCAGAGCTAGGCTGAAGTAAAGTCATTAAGATCACCCCTATGAAGACACCTTTGATGGATGCAAGAGAAGATGGAGGAGACCTAAAAGAATACTATGGTTTGAAGGAAACCTTAGGCATTTTGTGTACTAGGGTTTGATGGATATTATGAGGTTAAGAAAAACCTTGGATTATGAAAAAGATTTGATATATGCACTCTAGAAACCCTAGCATGGTTAGTTTGAAGATGTTCTAACACTTTTGACAAATTTGATGTAGCCTTAATGGGATAGTCCCAATTAGGCCTTGGTTATTGATGAAGGTGGTTGAAATATTGAAGGTTGCAATGTTATATGGACAATGGACAGTCATGAACCTTGAAGGCAAGTTCAAGAGGGAGACGATCACCTCTCATTGAAGATAAGTACTTTTAAATTTATGTTACTCCTTTATGTCTATACTTTTGTTTAGATTTATTGATTTGATCATTGACTATACTTCCTGCATGTATATTTGAGTATTGGGATACTTTTAACCTCCTAATGAGATGTGATAAGTGGATCCTTCTTAAGGATCATCTGAGGTGCAAGAAAAGATGGCTAGTGCTGGAAAAGGAAAAGAGGCACTTGATGAAAAGTTGGAAAAAAGCTACAACTACCAATATCAAATAAGAAGGTGCATAGGGATTTGAATACTACAAGGTATGTATGGTGTATTGTTTCAATATCATATGGAAAGGTAAGCCTTAAAGTATGATGAGAATATCACTTTCACAAATGGCTCATGCATGCATATGAAAGCAAGTTTGATTCATATGATGAGATGGTGCACTTGGTATTGGAAAAGTATCTTACATTCTATTAACCCATGGTAAAGCTACTTAGAAACATTGATTTTTGATATATTTGTATACTTGGAAAAGTATCTTACATGATGAATTTCTAAATTTTATGAAACAAGCTAGATACATTGTTTTTTATTTGGTGACTTGATATTATTATTAATGTTTGTGACAATCATGATAACCATGATGATAAAAGTGTAACAATAAGATTGTTGCTCAAGATCCCCTTGTTGACCTTGGATTAGAAATTTTGACAATGTAATAAATCTGGATGCCTTAACTTGATGGACTATGTTATAAGTGATATTGTGTTCACGATCTTTGAGGTATGATGAATCGCATATCAATTGCCCTAATCATAAGCCTCTACCCCTTGATGAAAGTTTGATGTTATGTTCATATGTGATGATTAAGTAGTTGGTGCTAACATGATGAATATATGTTTTAGAACATGATATAATTTGGTTCCACGATCTAACAATTTTTTTGATGCATGACAGTATTATGATAGACATATTTATGTCCTGAATGATGATGACTGAAGTGGCTTCCCATTCAGAGGAAGAACTCTCCATAAAACCCCTACACCTATTATCATTTTCATTAAATATATAGTAGATTCTTTATTGTTGAAGTAATATTTTTGACATAAATAGACAAATATCTGATATTATTGATGTGCAACAAGTTCTGGTCTAATAAGAGAGGGTTTCCCTTAGTCTAAGCCCCAACCACACAAAAGCAAGCTTATCAATGTGGTTATAAGACTCACAACCACATAGAAGAAGGTATATGGGTGTGGTCTTGCCTGTAAGTCACAAAATTTGAAGCCTCATGCACGAAATCAGAAGTGCACCTGGAGTATGATAGTCCTACAGACATGGAGTAGTCAATAGAATGTCCTAGGAGCAGGAAAGTTTGAATGTTTGACTTTCTATAGAGAATGTGAATGTGTTGACTAAACTTGTATTTGCAGGGGACCAGAATAGGCATATCAGTATGTTATTTTGATTTGATCATTGAAGCTAGTATATGATAGTATTTGATAACAATTCCAAGGGTTTGACAAGATTTTGCTTATTGGCTTTGACTTAGTATAAATGAGCATATTGGCTTGGATGACTCATGATGCTTTAGAAATTTGACTTGATGCTTGATAGTCCACCTATATGTTTTGGGTTATGGACTAATTGAAATCACCGTGATAACAAATTAGGGTTTTGATTTGATAACTCATGGTTTGCCTTGATGACAGTTCTATGTGGGCATAGTGACTTTCAAGGATTAATGTGAGCATTGATTCTATATTGACTTCATTGGCTTTAGCACATTGGTTGAAGTATAAACAGTTGTGATTCAGTATGCAGTAATATCACAATGGATGGATGGAACTTATATAACTTGTCTCTAATGTGTGCATTCATATTTACTGGTAGAAATTATTCATGCTATGATCATAAGGATGGCTTGATAAAGTTTGATTGTGTAGGTTTTAACCCTGTACAACAATTACCTTTAAATGAATTCTTAAAACAAAAAATATACAATGGTGAGAACATAAAACAAATAAATAGATATTTTCCCCTAGAACCAAAAATCGGGACTACCATATTTATTTTTCATTATGTTCCTTTCAATGTTACAATACATATATATACAGGCTGAAGCATTCATAAACCCCAATCCATTAACCCTGGATTAGAACATAACACACACCCAACAGATTTGATAGAATATAGCACACACCCAATAGATTGGATAATGCTTGGTAAAATAAAAGGTTGTTATAACTTGATATTGGATGAGAGCTCCACCTGACACCTGGTCCAAAGAATTTTTCACAATGGTATTGGAAGAAACTTTTATGGTTGATATTAGCTTAGTTGATTTGATTGCACAGTGTTGATTTGTGTGAGGTTAAGTATATCAATTTTGCCAAGTATTATGTTTGCAGAAACCATTATATGAAGAAAGATCCCTGAGCTTTTTTATGTCTGATTTGACAATTACCTAGTGAAGCCAGGAAGATGTGCAAATCCAAACCTCTACTTTAAAAGTGGTCCAAGGTATGACTTTGATTTTTGTTTTATATGTTGATGGCCTATTCTTCATATGTAATAAGCCTATGATGATCAAAATAATAGGGAATTGGCCTCTGAAGTTCGAAATGATCACTCATAGTGTGATGAATTACTCTCTAAAGTTTGGAAAAGAAAATCTATATCATAAAGCTATTGAAGATTTGTTGGAAACTGAAAATACAACTCCTTGGACACTCTGATTGAATTATGCACACATATTGTTGGATCTGCCTTGGCAACTGACAGTTGATTGAAGCATTGATGTTCTATGTGAACACCCGTCTATATATATATGTTTTGCATAGAATCTGAGTCAATTCATGATTGAGCCTCTTCATACACATTGAGTTTCCGTCAAGCACCCTTCGAGCTATTTGTATGGGACGACCAATTTTTGTGACTACATGGATGTACTGATGTTGTTTGGGATTAATATTGATGAGATGAGCACATCTGGGTGTTGCTTTAATATGAGATCTGCCATGATATTTTGATCAAAAGTATGTAGCATTAAGCACAGTCAAGGTCGAGTGCGATGTTGTTAGCATGGCTAGTTGTGAGGCAAGTTGAAGAAGCTCTTTAGAGAGAGGTTTGAGTAGATTTCATATATGACAGGGATACATTGTGATAAATGGGATTCAATTAGTAGAATCTCGTATAAATGGGACTGAGATATCTTCATATATTGAGATAGTGCTATTGTATGAAACAAGCTTAGGCTTATGGTTGCCACCTATGTGAGAGGGAGGATGAATAAGGTATCATTTTGTGATATATATTTGTCCTAATATAATATTTTATTTGATGTCCTGCATGAACACGATTCTGCTCCTATTGTGACATGATAATTAAGTCAATACCAGATACAAGAAGATGATATGTTTATGATTTACAAAGAACATGACTGCTCAAGAATACTAATCCAATTGTTCCCCCCTATCTGAGCTCCCAGGGTGACGAATTGAGATGGAGGGCTCCTAGGGTTGAAGGATCTCTCAACAATAGGGTCATAGATGTTGCTACCCTATCTGTCACTCATAGGGTCGGAGATGTTAGCTACCCTTTCTTGGTCTATGCAGAGTAAAGCCCAGTTAGCATCACACCCACAAGTTGGGCTTGTTGGGAATACCGCTCCCTGTCTGGGCAACAGGTTGAGAGAGTGCTTGGAGGTGTACAACCCAAGCTAATTATGATGTAGGTGTTCTACCACATGACTCTTAAGGGTCATTTTTTGGAAGATCGGTGGGAAATAGGATGGATTGAAATGTGCTCCCCTATGTGATAACTCTTAATGCTTCATATGGGGTGGAAGATCTTTTTCTCCCCCGTGAGATTTTGGGTTGATATGTTCTCCCCTATGTGGTTCCGAGTTGAGACTAAGCTCCCTGATGTAGTTTCAGGTTGAGATGTGCTCCCTGATATTGTTTCGAAATGAGATGTGCTCTTTGACATGATAGAGGGTGGTAGCTTAGGATCCCCTCTGATGTCAAAATATTCTTCTATTAGATTCCAGAATGTTCAGCATATGAGCAGAGACAATCAAGAGATAAGTTGAGATGAGCAGAGATGAGTAGTGTTGGCATTTGATGACAAGATACTTGAGAGAGGATATGATTTGATGACATGATTCTTTTTATGATTACATGGTGCAATTGGAATTTTACCTGGTTGAGGGGGAGTGTTAATTTGGCAACTCAGTGACAAATTCCAACCATGGGACAAGATTCCTCTTTTCAAGAAGACCAATTTTGACTATTGAAGTGCTCAATTTGGACAGGGGAAAGTGTATTTTTGAATTAAAGCCCACATGTGTACATTTGATTAGGTCAACCCTAAAGAAAATCGAACACCCTTGGAAGTCTATAAATACAAGTGACCTCAACCTCATTTGCACATCATCATGAAACATTCCTCTATTCTTATTTCTTTAGTTTTAGATCGCACAAGTCTGAGATGGTTCATGGAAGTTTGCTCGCATAGGTCTCAGATGGTTTGTGGAATTCGCTCGCACAAGTTTGAGATTGCAGGGTTCGAAGCTTGCATGTGTGCTAGGGTTTTGGTTTCTGGCCGCAGGCATGACACCGACATTTTTTGGTCACAACTACAAGCATGCAAGCTCATGCGTGCGATTGGAGGGTTTCAGCCGCACACACATTGCTTCCTTCATGCGGTTGGGACCTAGGGTTTGGTTTTATCAGTGGAAAGCAAATTTCCTCAGTTGATCGCAATGCTCGGTAGTTGACCACAGAGAATAACAGTTGACTACAGGCTTCCGAAGTAGGGTTTTTATTATTGGCATTGTTGGGTTCATCTCATGATCTTGTTTAGTTCTTTATGATAGATAGTTTTATGGATGAAGATATGGATCTTTGTACTCCCTCTTTTGTCAAATCATTCAATGACAATCTAATAAGAACAAAAAATTGTAAGGGTTTTCCCCATTGTGGGTTTTGCTCTTGTCTATGACCAATCCTTGTGTCTTTATGTGTGAATGCTTTTATTCTATTGTTCCTTTATGTTTCATTGCATTAATGATGATATTGTTCCTTCTATATAGTTACATATGTTGTTGAATAATGATGTAAATCTGAATAATGTTATGATGTTGTGGGGTGAATTTAATATGGAAATAATGAAATGCAATTATCAAAACAAAGAACAATATAGCCCTAAGAAAAATTATCAGGTGAAAGTCTCCAAAGATATGAATGCTACTTTTTAAGATCTAAATCCAACACCTCAAAAGCAAAGACCTTTTCTCACTATAGGCCCATTTCTCTATGTAATCCGGTGTACAAAATCATTTCAAAGGTGATTGCTAATAGGTTAAAACATAATCTAGTAGAGAAATTGACTCTTGATCAATTCCAATTTCTAGCTGATAGACAAATCCACAAAGTAATTGGCATTGCACAAGAGGTCCTCCACTCCATAATATATAATGGAAGCTTTGGTCCATAAGATTGATCTAAATAAGGGATTTGACAAAGTGAACTAGACTTTTCTCAAGTTAGTCTTATTGCAGATTGATCTAGGTTTGGAGGTCACAAATTGGATCATGGGGTGTGTGACCTCTGCAAATTTTTTTTTATTTTGATCATTGGATCCCCCTCATGCATTTTTCTAGCTCGAGAGGCCTTAGGCGGGGATGTTCTCCCTCTCCACTCTTATTCCTACTTGTTATGGAGGGATTGAATCTCCTTTTGCTAGAGGAAAAGCGGAATGGAACAAACAATATATTATCCATCTACTTTTTGTAGATGATGTGTTGTTTGGTGTCCGGAACTATCTCAGAATGGTTGCTTTTCCACGGTGTGATAAATTTATTTTGTCATGCATGTGGAATGGAGATTAATGCAAAAATAATTCCACTTTTCTTTAGAATGGTGTAAGTTTGGTAGCTCTCTCTTCCATAAAATCATTCATGCCTTATTAAGTGGATGCACCAAAAATAAGCCTAAATTATCTTGATCTCTTCCTCAATCCAAATGGATACCAAAAGGAAGTCTAGATGGGGTTACTTAGAAAAGTTGGATACCAAAAAGAAGACTAGATGGGGTTACTTAGAAAAGTTGAGAAACAAATTAGCCTGTGGTGTTATAACTAGCTCCCCCTCGGGGAAAGAATGACTTGAGTAAAATATGTTTTAGAAAATATCCTTGTCTTTTGGATGTACTTATCCAAGATCCCTAAGTCAATCCTAAATA
>APFE031189069.1:0-24997 GCA_000404065.3 Pinus taeda
AATGCAGCAAGAATTTGAAATGTCCTTGCTTGGTGAACTTACCTATTTTCTTGGTCTACAAGTTCAACAAAATAAAGATGGTATTTTTCTTTCAAAAACCAAATATCTCAAACAGATCTTGAAAAAGTACGGCATGGAAGATTCCAAACTGGTATGTACCCCAATGGTAACAGGATGCAGTCTCAGCTCAAATGGTAAATGAGCAGCAGTACATCAACCAACTTACAGATCCATGATTGGAAGTCTGCTTTATCTAACAGGTACCTGAACTGGCATCATGCATGCAGTAGGAATAGTTGGAATATTCCAAGCAAATCCAAAGGAAGCACACCTTCGGGCAGTCAAAAGGATTTTCAAATATCTTCAAGGAACACAGAACTTTGGCTTATGGTATCCTAGAGATACAGATCTTACTCTTCATGCATATACAGATGCAGATTGGGTAGGAAGTGTTGATGACAGAAAAAGCACTATTGGTGGTGTATTCTACATGGGTTCCAAGTTAGTGGCTTGGTTCAGGAAGAAACAAAGTTCAATTGCGCTATTTAAAACTGAAGCAGAATATGTGGTTGCTGCATTTTGTTGCACACAACTACTTTGGATGATGCAAACATTGCAAGACATTCAGATCACATGCACTCCACCCATCTCCATTCTATGTGATAATACAAGTGCCATCAGTATCTCAAAGAATCCAGCCATGCACTCCAAGATCAAGCACATACCCATCAAATACCATTTTCTACGTGAACAAGTGCTTGAACAAAAGGTCAAATTGGAATATGTTTCCTCCAAAGAACATGTTGCTGATATATTCACTAAACCAATGCCCAGAGAGACATTTGAATATCTCAGACAAAAGCTGGGAGTAGTTGCTGCATCATCTTGCTGTTAAATCAAACTTTTCAGAAAAAGGTGGTTATACGCGTGTTTCCTAAAGTAAAGTCGTGTACACACGCGGGTTTCTGTGGGTCAAGGAGCGTATGTCTTTTTTAGGCAAGAAAAATAGTGGGGCAGGCTTTGATATGGGTGCTTTGACTAATGTTGATGATATGCTCTATTCATTAAGTTTATCTGACTAACAAAGATGCCTTGATCTTTGACCTGTTAACAATGCACAGGTAGCACTGGTTCAGGGGGAGCATTAGCCTTCACGTACATTCAGCATTGTTGGCATTATGGTTGCTGAGTCCAACTATGGCTTCAGATATTGGCTGCTCAAGTGATGTAAAAGTCTAGGGTGTGATATGTCTTCTCATACATTTGAATGGGTCCTCTTGGACAAATGATGCAATTTATATCCCCACTTTACATGGGATGGATGATGTAATATTTCTTGTTTTTGTCATGTATAAACAATTGGTATATCCCCACTTGGTTGGGTGGATGAGTCAAATTTGATATATCCCCACTTGGTTGGGAGATGGATGTCTGTATGATTCATTAGTGATAGGAAGGTCATTGGTGATGTATGTATAGAGTCATGTTATTTTTTTTTTAAATATTTTTACAGACTTTGCTTGTGCTCAGGGGGAGCATGGACTCAATCATGGGAGCTCAATTAGTACATTTCAGCATATTAGAGAATTCAGCATGTACTCAGGGGGAGCATGACCCTTTTCCCTTGATGTCAAAGGGGGAGAGTGACTTGGTGTTATTGTTACCATCAAGTCCAAAGGGGGAGATTATTGGCATTATGATACAGGTGTTGTCCTTGATGGAAACTCACTCAGATGAAAGATCACAGTACAACAGGTTAACATCAAAGAATTACAGATCAGACTACACAGAATGAAGAAAGAGAGGCATACACAGGTTCACCTTGACCAAGCTGCGTATACACGTAGGTTCATTGACCACAATAGAAGGAAAATCATGTATACCTTGGAAAACTAAGTTTTCGGTTCAAGGTATTTGGTCCATGGTATTTTGATCCATGGTATTGGTCCAAGGTATCTGGTCCGAGGTATTGACCCTAGATATTTGGTCCAAGGTATTGGTCCTAAGTGGTTTTGGTCCATGGTATTGAGAAAGGCCTAAAACTATAAAAGGAGGAGAAGATCATTAGGCCAAGGGTGCAAGTATCGAATATTTGATGTAGTGTGAGATCTAGTATGCAGGTTATTGGCTTATGGTGTTGTGCTTGATTTGAACCAAGGATGAACCTTAGCGGTTGATGAAGGATAAGATCTAATGATGGATCGAGATCTTAAGGCTTGAAATGAATTATCATTATGTGGTTTGTTCATGTATAGTCTAGATCTGAATACTGATGCATGTGTTATTCTATAAATATTATAATCTGGGTATAATTGAAGTCTAGAATAGCTGCAGAATTATAAATTAATATTTGTAGATGTATATGTTGGTTGGCTTTGAGAAAAGCGCGTATACACGCAGGTTCAACACATGGAAGTAGCATATACCTATAAAGTGTGTTTCAGTTATTTTTGTTTGCTGTTGCAGAGTTCTGAGTTTTGGTTTGTGTTCTGGTTACTGTATTCTGGTGACAGTTTTCTGAATGATCAGATTGATTGTGATTTAGTGATGGGTTGTCAAAGTGATTGATTGATTCGATTGTGGTTTATTCAGAAAGTGATGTTTGAGTCTCAGTGATTGGTTGATGCAGATGTATTTGATGATTGAATTGCAGTTATGATGTTGTTGATGGATCCAGTCTGAAAATTTATGAAATGTGGTCCTTGGAGGAAGAAAGAAGGTCGTAGCATTCTGTAGGTCACCACCTACGTATTAGTAAACATATCGGTTAGTACAAGAGTTAGGGGGTTGTAGCTCCCTTCCAGTAGAAGCTGGAGAATGAGAGAAGGTTGTAACCTTCTGTAGGTAGAAGCCTGCATACTGGTATAAGTCTGCACCAGTACAAGATTGTAAACAGATTTTCTTATTATTAAAAGAAGACAGAGACGACGACAACAGGTGGTTTTCACCTACATTGGGTTTCCACCTTATATCTTGGTGTTCATGTGTGTTGCTTATGTGTGATGCTTTATTCTACTTTTACTACATTGTCTAATAAATCTCTTATATACTGGTTAAAGTTCAATGCATGATGAATTGTGTAAATCAAAAGTTCTTTGCATATACGCTGGTTGCTTTAAGTACAATCGCATATACATGCTAGTTCACTTATTTGAAGTAGCGTATACAAATATGTTTGGGAAATTAAATTATTGATCTGATAATACTAATTCACCCCCCCTCTCAGTGTTATTTCCAACAGAGGGGCACTTAGAAACCCACTATTGTTATTGTTATGCCCTTATGTTATTGTTATGTTAGCTTGACTATATTGTGACCCCTTAGACTCCTATATATAGAAGGGAGGTTTAGTCATTTGTATCATCCAAGAATTGTTCATTTGTGTAATGTAAAGGAGGTTGCCCCCTTGAAGAGGTTGAATTCTAAGGCATTGATCTATCTTTTCTATCTTTTTGTGAGCTAGTTTCATAACAATGGGACACCCTACACCATGAAGATTTAAAAATAATGCAACAGATCACCACTAGACTTCCAAAATGCACCCTTGATCAACATGATGTTTGCACATGATGCACTATTGAAAAATATGTTAAATCCTCCTTTCAGGGTCAAGATAGCATAACTAGAGCCGTCTTGGAGCAAGTTCACTCAGATGTGTGTGGACCATTTTCCATAGCCTCAATTGCAAAGCACAAGTATTATGTGATCTTAATAGATGATTTTTCCAGCAAATGTTTGATCTATTTCATGAAGAAGAAAGATGAGGTTTATTCAAAGTTTGTTGAATTCAAAGCCTTAGTTGAAAATGTGACTGGAAATAAAATTAAATCACTAAGAAGTGGTAATGGAGGAGAGTATGGGTCTAATGCCTTCAAATAATTATGTGACAATGAGGGTATTAGAAGGGAGTTGATTGCACCCCATAACCCATAACAAAATAGGGTTGTAGAGAGGAAAAATAGAATTATTGTAGGAGTTGCTAGAGAAATGTTGCATGACCAGGGATTGTCATCATCCTTGTTGGTAGAAGCTTTGAATACCGTTGTTTACTTATAGAACAAGATCCCTCACAAAATTATTGGAATCATTACACCTGAAGAGACTTTCACTAGGAGGAAGCCAGATGTCTCCCACCTTCACATGTTTGGATCCATAGTCTATTGTTATGTCTCCAAAGATAGTGGGAAAAAGTTGAAGCCCACAACAAAGAGGGGGATATTTATGGGTTATATTGAGACACATCATATTTACCGGTTGTACATGCCCTCACTAAGAATGATTGTTTTGAGGAAGGATGTGAGATTTGATGAGGATAAAGCCATGAGGAGTTCTCTAGAGCAATAGTTGAGCATACCACTAGAGGAGGAGCTTCTAGTTTCAAAGGAGGAGCCTCAATTAGATACATAGAGTCAGATCTTGCTCTATCGAAAGAGGACATTCTAGGAGGATGATGTGGAGAAGCTACATGTGGAGGAGTAGAGAGTAGACTGAATGGAGGAACCCACTCGCATAGAGCCTTCCAAAGAAGGGAGGAAGAAGACCATGATGGTTGACATATTGGTGCGAGAATCTCAAGAGTCGGTTGGAGCACCTAGTTCCTCTTATAGACAAGGAGATAACCATATAGATATACAAGATATATGGCATTCATGTCAGATTTTATTGATTATGAGCCATCTTCTTTTGAATAGGCATTTTCCCAGCATGTGTGGATAGATGTCATGGTGGAGGATTATGACTCCATCATGAACAATGATGTTTTCGAGGTTGTTCCTAGACATGAGGGAATATTTGTTATTGGTCCCAGGTGGTTGTATAAGGTCAAACATGCAACTAATGGCAGTATTGAGAAGTACAAGGATAGATTTGTGGACAAAGTCTTCTCACATGTGGAGGGGATTGATTATGAGGATAAATTTTCCACTGTGGCACGATACTCATCTATCAGGACCATACTTGCATTGGTAGCATAGTTTGGGTGGAGGATCCACAAAATGGATGTTAATACTACCTTCCTTATTGGAATGGTTGAGGAATAGATCTACATTCAGTGACCTGAGGGATTCGAGCCCTTTAGCAGGTAGACACATGTGTGTAGGCTCAAGAGAGCCCTCTATGGTCTCAAGCAGTCACCTCGTGCTTGGTACATTCACATAGATTCTTATCTTCCTCAAACACTCTATTAAGGAAGGTAGTCTTAACATCTATTTGGTGGATCCTCCACCCAACTTGTCCTGCCAATGCAAGTATGGTCCTTTAGTAGGGAGAAACATCTGTGTAGGCTCAAGAGAGCCCTCTATGGTCTCAAGAAGGCACCTTGTGATTGGTACATTCATATATATTCTTAGTATTGGGATTCATTAAGATTGAAGCAGATGCCAATCTCTACTACATTATGGTAGATGGTGTTATGCTCATCATAGATCTCTATGTGGATAATTTGATTCTGATAGGAGATGATAGTTTGATCTAGTCCTTCAAGGAGGACCTTACAAGAGAGTTTGAGATGAAGGATATGGGTTTGATGCACTACTTCCTTGGCTTGTATGTGTGATAGGGAGATGGAAAGATATTTTTTGGACAAGGGAAGTACACCTCTAAAATCCTTCATAGATTCCATATGCAGGATTGCAAACCCATGGATACTCCTCTAGGTACTAACTTGAGGAAATAGGATGCTTCTACAAGGGAGGAAATAGACAGAACTATCTACAGACAGTTGGTGGGGTCCTTTATCTACTTGGTAAAAACAAGGCACAATATTTGTTTAGTAGTGAACCAACTTAGTTAGTTCATGGTGGAGCCTACCAAGCTTCACTAGAAAGTAGAAAAACATGTTCTAAGATACCTTAGAGGAACAACAAACTTTGGTTTATGGTACTGGTATCCTGATGGAGTGAAGCTCCAAGGCTTCAAAGATGGAGATTGGGTAGGGAGCCCCTCAAATAGGAAGATCACATCGGGAACAGTCTTCAGCATTGGGTTAGCAATAGTTTCTTGGTATAGTAGGAAATACATATTTGTAGCACTCAACTTAACAGACGCCGAGTACATGGCTACTAATCAAGAAGCATGTGAGTCTATTTGGATGAGGAAGATCCTGGTTGGTCTCTTCATTCAAGGGATGGAGCCTACATTGATGCAATGTGACAATAAGAGTTGTATAAAACTCTCTGAAAATGCAGTGTTTCATGATAGGTCCAAGCATAAGGACATCAATTACCATCACCTGAGATTGTGTACAAAGGAGGATTGTTATGTTATAGTACATTCCTACATAGGAGTGGAATGCAAACATCTTGACAAAGGATTTTTCAAGAGGCAAGTTCGAGTTCCAAAGGAGCAGGATTGGGGTTGTTCAAACCATTTTATTGCTAAGCAGGAGTGTTAAATTGTAGCAAGAAAAGGCTTCATTTGACTTGTTCCTTAGTCAAATGGAGAAATTAAAATTTCCACTTCAACAGAATGAGTTGTCAAGCAGTTCGCAGGAGTGACATGGCCAAATCACTCAATTAATTGATTCAATTCATGTTTGTGGGTTAGAAGTAGAGTTTTATGCAAGTTGGTGGCTAATATTTAGCTATCTAGAAGTGTTATATTTAGTGAATGTCAATTATCTTAGCTCTATTATAGAATAGAGTGAGTATAAGTTCAATTGAGTAGTTTAACTATTGTAAACTCAACTAAATCTCAATTAACTAGTCAATTTACTAAAAATGGCCCTAGTCATGCATGCAATTAAAATTGCCTAGTGAAGTGGAGAGAAAAGGCACAATTGTAATCATTATTGTATATTAATGTGTATAGAGTTTGTATTGACCAGATGAGTTATTTCTCTTGGGAATTGCACAAGGAAATAAGAGATTTCCCTATATTTTGGGGGATGAATTGTGCAAGGAAATAGGATCTTCCAAATAGGTTGATTTGTTTGTTGGAATTATGATGCATGTGTTGTTATTGATGGAAACTCACTTGTAACAAAATAAGCATATGGTAACTAGATGAATCTAAAGGTCAGATCAGAGGTGACAAAATGATGGAACAAAATAATGGGTCAAAGGTTTACGGATCAGAAATAGAAGCTTGATACTAGAGATCATTGGCATTATGGTACATGTGTTGTCCTTGATGGAAACTCACATATATGATAGCCAGTTGCATCCATAGGTCAGTTCAGAAATGATAAAGTGATGTATGATGGCAACTCACATTGTAACAGGTCAATTTAAAGGTAACAGAGTAATGGCGTAGAAGAACAAGATGATGGGACAAAGGATTACAGATCATAATCAACAAATTGAGGAAAGAGAATGTTTTAAGTTGTATACGTTGTTTAACCTTGTCCAAGTCGCGTATATACACGAGGACACAGAATAAAAGGCATGTATACGTATGCACATAGTTTCACAGAAGGAAAAGCGGGTATGGGATGAAAAATTAAGGTTAAAGAATACCAAGAGTCCATACCATGGTATTAGCCCACAATATTGAGAGGAATAATGGTTAATTGAACGCATCTAAGAATACCATAGGTTCTAAGTGTTGTTTTGGTCCATGGTATTGAAAAAGGCTCAATTATATAAGGAAGTGAAGGTCAAAGTGCATAGGTGTGCAAGCGATGAAAATCTTATGAAGAGTTAGATCAAAAGAAAATATGCATGTTATGGGTTTTTGATGCTTTGCTTGATCTGAACTAAGTATGCATCTGTGTGTTTGATGATGGATGAGATCTAATAGATCTGAAATAATTATGCACTAATGATGGATCAAGATCATTAGACCTGAAATGACTTATCATTGTATGGTATGATAATGGATAGAATAGATTTGAGTGCTAACACATGTTTTATCCTTTAAATTCTATGATCTGGGTATATCTGAAGTCTTGAAAAGTTGTGAAGCTATAAGTCATTATTTTAAGATCTATACGCAGGTTCTCCTCAGTGAAGGCGCGTATACACATGGATTCAACACTTCCAAGTAGCGTATTCAGAGGAAGGGCTTGTTGTTCAGAAATGACTGGTCTATCCAATGATTCCTTCATTAGATTTGAAGTTAAACTGATTCTATAAGGAGATTGAGTCTAGCTGATTGATTGATTGAGTAAGAAGGGTGATATTTTCTGCTATCTGTTTAGAACTTTGCAATATGACAGTAGATCTTCAGAATGTCTTTGGTTAGTACAGTTTTTGGTTCAGAAGTTTTATGATTCACTATCTTTAGAGGTATACGCAAGTTGAGTTACATAAAGTAGTGTATACACGCAGGTTGTCCTCATTGAAGTAGCGTATACATTTTGACATATGATTTTTGAGATTGCAGTTGGTTCTGGTTGTTGCTACATTGTTCTGTGTTTAGTTTTGTGTACTAGTTACAGTGATCTGATTTTTCTCGTTGATTGGTTGAATTTTGACTAAGTGTCGATTGATTGGGTTTTGAGTGAATGGTTGATTCAATTGTATCAGAAATTGATGATTTGGTAATTCAATTGTGTCAGAGGTTTTAGTGATTGTTTGATTTGGTTGTGTTAGAAGTTTCAATGATTGGTTGATTAAATAATAGATGATTGGGTTTTAGTTATGTTAGAGATTGATGATTGGGTTTCAGTGATTGATTTATTCAGATGTTTCAGAGATAAATGACAGTGTTACAGTGATGAGTTACAGTTTGATTTTTAATATTGAGCTTAAGTGTTGATAATGGCTCCTGTATGAAAATTTGATTAAACATGGCCTACAAGTTATGATGTGTTGAAGTAGGTGGATCCAGTCTAAAAATTTAATGAAATGTGGTCCATGGAAGATGCTGAGGGTTGGAGTCTTCAATGAGGAAGTCGAAGCTTCCTGCTAGTAGTAGTTGGTGCTTAGATCAAGGGGTTAGATCTCCCTTCTAGTAGTAGCTGGAGAATGAGTGAAGGTTGTAGTCTTCTGCAGGTTGGTGCCTACGTACTGGTACAAGTTTATGCTGGTACAAGAACTAGGGGGTTGCAGCTCCCTTCTAGTAGCATCTAGAGAACAAGTGAAGGTTGTAGCCTTCTGCAGGTAGGTGTCTGTGTACTGGTATGAGTATGTGCCAATACAATATTGTAAACAAATTTTTCTTTATATTAAAAAGAAGACAGAAATGACAATAGTAGGTGGTTTTCTCCTGCATTGGGTTTCCACCTTAAATCTTGGTGTTCATGTGTGTTGGTTATGTGTAATGGTTTATTTATTATAGCACATGGTCATTGTTTATCTAATGTTTAATAAAGTACTAATGCACTGGCTGAAGACAAACATATGATGAATTAATTGAATCATAAGTTCACTGGATATACGCTAGTTGTCTTAAGAATAGTCGCGTACACATGCAGGTTCCTTTCAGTAAAGTCACATATAGAAATTTGAATATGAAATGTAAAAAGTTATTGATTTGAAAACACTGATTCATGCCCCCCTCTCAGTATTTTTCCAAACATTGTCTAAGTATTGAGTAGTTCTTCAAGAGGAGGATATCAGTATTGTAGTGCAGAGGGAGCTTCAAGCATTGAAGTTTTCATTGTAACAGATCATGGTTCTCATCTAATATAATACAAATAGAGGAGGGGTTTTTCTCAGTTGGATTCCCCAGTAAAACTATGTTCATTGTGATTGAATGATTACGTGTTTCTATTGTCAGTTTTCGTTTAGCGGAATTTAGTAGAAGAAATTTGTGTCTATTGATTTAAGTCTGATTTCATTAGCAGCTACAAATTTCAAGTTATTTCTGTATAATGGGAAATTATCTTTTTTCAATAGCTCTATTGAGGCTTATGAAATCAATGCAAATTTGAATATCTCCATTTTTTCCTTACTGAAACTAAATTTGAAACCCACTTCGAATGTCTGACAGGAAAAATGATCTTTTTATTTTAGCAATTTATTCAACTCAGTTTTGATCTAGGTTTCAATATTTGGATGAATTTTCATAAGTTTATGTTGAACAGGCTTTACATCTGGCATAATTGGAGTTGTATGTTGTATAACAGATGTTTCATAGGTTTTAACATCATC
Source organism: Pinus taeda (assembly GCA_000404065.3). Taxonomy (NCBI): domain Eukaryota; kingdom Viridiplantae; phylum Streptophyta; class Pinopsida; order Pinales; family Pinaceae; genus Pinus; species Pinus taeda. The sequence continues at coordinate 10,035 of APFE031189069.1, forward strand.
ATATAACCATGCGAACACATATTTATATTACTTCAAAAGATTTCTAAATGCAATTCTTTCAATAGGAAAGCAACTTAAGCCCAAATTAACATTTTATGGATTTTGATATGTGCCTAACTTGATGAATTCAAATTTCATAGTGGAATTGTTAGTTTACCAATTCGTAGGAATTTTGAATCTATCATTGAGACTATAAAAATACTTTAATTTGACCACATACCTAGGAATAATGTTTTCAGATTTGAGTTAATCTTCTTTGGATTATTTTTTTAGTTCCTAATCATGGGATTCTTCATTGATGATATCATCATCATATGTTTCCTTAGAGGTGAGGAAATTATAGATGTCTTCATCATCATTGAAGACTTGCCAGTTAGTCACATTGTCAGGGACCGAGGGTCTAAAAATCAACTCTATAAAAATTCTATATGGACTGAAATCCATGGGAGGTATCAGTTTGGAGGAAACACTGGCTAAAAGGTATACAACATCATTTTGCGGTCTAGGGATGGGGGTAATGTTAAATGCTGAAAATTTGCAAAATAGGTATTGGACTAATTTGAGATGGTTAGAAACACAGTGAAAAATATTTCTCAATTGTTTTATTATATTTTCTGAGTCACCAAATACCTTAATTTTTTTCACATTCATGGTAATATCTTTCCTTGAGCCTTCAATCAATGCTTCATACTCGACCACATTATTTCTTCATTGAAACTCTAGCATGAAGGTTAACATAAATTTCTCCCCATTTGGATTTTGTAAAATACAACCTGCACCTGTACAATCGTTAGATTTCAATCCATCAAAATATAATCATTAGGGGAATTTTGAGGTCTAAAATGGGTCTCCTAAGAAAAATGTACAACCAAAATAAAATTTAGAAGAACCAATAGGATTCAAGATGATGATGCCAACCATGAGGGATGATTCACCATTTTTGGAGTAAAAAAGTAAAAAGATTAAAAAATAATAGGACTTCTTTTTTCAACTCGTATTTTCAACTTATCTCCCTAAGGTTTTACTCAAATTTAGAGTGGGATTACTCATTGGATGCAAAGTTTAATTCCTCGGCCAATGGGTATCCATGTTGCCTACTTTCAATGGACCCTTCTACACGAAAAATGAGGAATACATGAAAAAACGTGATTGCAATCATGTTTTTCACGTATTTCTCATTTTTCATGTAGTAGGGTCTATTGAAAGTATGCAACATGGATAGTCCTTGGATGAGGAAACAAATTTTACATCCAACGAATGTTCCCGCTCAAAACTTAAGTAAACCCATAGGGAGATAGATTGAAAATAAGATTTGAAAAAATAGTTTTTTCTTTTTTCCCTCTAAAATTTGATGATGTAATCTAATCTTATTTTATAATTTCCACTATTATTTATAATTTCCTTAGGAGGCCCATTTTAGACCTCAAAATTCCCCTAATGATCCACAACTGATTAATTACAGTATTGTTTACAGATATATCTACAAAGTTTATACAACAAGAAGTATCTACTATCTGTTTGAGAAAATATTTCAATTTCTAAACAAACAATAGACTAAGGAAATGGATAACTTTGTGCGGGGAAGTTTCCAAAATAAGAATTTGCGCAATATTTTCTAATGATATTGTTTGAAAAGGAAACAAGTTCATTGTCTCCATCGATATCAGTGATTGTGTGTTTCATATGCTTTGACCTTTCTACCCTAATTTGGTTTAATTTGCCATTGGATGGTAGCCACAAATGTGACCAATCTATTGCAAAATAACCATTCAACTTCTCAAACCAGATGAGGCTTAATAAAAAAACCATAAGATTTGGGAATGTCTACAATCACAATATCAATGATTTGAAAGAACTTTGGATAAGAAGCTAATCTGATAAGTACATCTTTTAACTCACCCAAAACTATGACTTTTGGTCTATCTAATTGCGTTACTTGTTTAGTTTATTCTTGAGGTCGGGCAGTTATTTTCAAGCATACTGAATAAGGCATGGTATTCTAGGAGGCTCCCGAATCAAGTAAACAATTATAAATTTTTTTTTAATATTTCAAAAGTCAGTAGAAAAGGGGGTTATGGGAATTTGATTTGTTTCCTATCAAAATAACATTTGCTTGTTTAATCTTATAAGAATATGAAGTTTGTTGAGTCTTGGTATTATCTTTGCTAACTACAATAATGGATTATAAATATGACTTACTAGTCACATTTAAGGATTTGAGAATGATTTTATTTTGTTGATGTAACTTGCTGATTTCATATATTGTAACGTTATATTGGGTTATCTTCATATGCTTAACAATATCATATTCTTTGTTATCTGTAATAATCAAGGTCTTAGAGACTGACCTTTCTGGAGAGGAATATTTGTTTGGAGGATTTGATGAAGGAGAAGGATTTGTAGTTGATGTTGTTGTAGGGGAGCTCTTACTTCTGGTTGAAACAACCAAAATTTCTTCTTGGTTTTCATCAAATAGAGGACCAACTACATCCCATGTGGCATTGACATCATATGTTTTTGGTTCTTCTTTTCTTCAACTTCCTCTTGTTCTTCACTTTCAGTTTTATAAATATAACCTCTAGGGGGAGTCTAAGGATTTATTTTTACAAATAGCCTGGAAGGTATTTTAGAGGAGGATTCCTTAGTAACTTTCTTTTTAAGATATACCACTTCATTTTCAAAGCTTTAATAACCTTCAATAAGCCTTCCATATCAAAGGCATATGTATCCTTCTTCTCCTTTTTAAAAGTAACTTTATTTACTAGTCGAGGAGGCTTTTTTTCTCCTATTAAAGACCTATTAGCAAAGTTGAGCATTTCCTTCTCTATATTCATATCCTCTTGCATAGTTTCAGCCAAAGTAGCCTTAGCTACATGCTTTACAAACATAGCAGTACATGTTAGAATAGTAGCAATATAGAATTCAATTTGGACATTAGCTCCGGGATTAGATGTATCTAGTATGATGTTAAGAAGTTTGTTATATCTATTATTGAAATCCTTTTTTCCTTTAGGGTTTGTTGTTGTTGCAACAAACACCCTCCAAAATTTGGTCTACACTTGAATTTTGGAGCCTACTGTAGATCTTGTGATCGTGCATTCCATGGTCACTTTATGGTCGATCAATGCTTTTTTAAGTAGTCTAGCCTTCTTCTCAGTTTCTAATTTTCAAAGACACCTACTCACACGTGTGTAGGCTCAAGAGAGCCCTCTATGGTCTCAAGTAGTCACCTCGTGCTTGGTACACTCACATAGATTCTTATCTTCCTCAACCACTCTATTAAGGAAGGTAGTCTTAACATCCATTTGATGGATCCTCCACCCAACTTGTCCTGCCAATGCAAGTATGGTCCTTTAGTTGGGAGAAACATATGTGCAGGCTCAAGAGAGCCCTCTATGGTCTCATGAAGTCACCTTGTGCTTGGTACATTCACATATATTCTTAGCATTGGGATTCAGTAAGAGTGAGCAGATGCCAATCTCTACTACATTATGGTAGATGGCATTATGCTCATCATAGTTCTCTATGTGGATAATTTGATTCTGATAGGAGATGATAGTTTGATCTAGTCCTTCAAGGAGGACCTTACAAGAGAGTTTGAGATGAAGGATATGGGTTTGATTCACCACTTCGTTGGCTTGTATGTGTGACAGGGAGATGGAAAGATATTTTTTGGACAAGGCAAGTACACCTCTAAAATCCTTCATAGATTCCATATGCAGGATTGCAAACCCATGGATACTCCTCTAGGTACTAACTTGAGGAAATAGGATGCTTCTACAAGGGAGGAAATAGATGGAAGTATCTACGGACAATTGGTGGGGTCCTTTATGTACTTGGTAAACACAAGGCACAATATTTATTTTGTAGTGAACCAACTTAGTCAGTTCATGGTGGAGCCTACCAAGCTTCACTAGAAAGTAGAAAAACATATTCTCAGATACCTCAGAGGAACAACAAAATTTGGTTTATGGTACCGGTATACTGATGGAGTGAAGCTCCAAGGCTTCAAAGATGGAGATTGGGTAGGGATCCCCTCAAATAGGAAGATCACATTGGGAACAATCTTCAGCATTGGGTTAGCAATAGTTTCTTGGTATGGTAAAAAATAGATATTTGTAGCACTCATCTTAGCAGAGGCCGAGTACATGGCTACTAATCAAGAAGCATGTGAGGCTATTTGGATGAGGAAGATCTTGGTTGGTCTCTTCATTCAAGGGATGGAGCCTACATTGATGTAATGTGACAATAAGAGTTGTATAAAACTCTCTGAAAATGCAGTGTTTCATGAGAGGTCCAAGCATAAGGACATCAGGTACCATCACCTGAGATTGTGTATAGATGAGGATTGTATGTTATAGTACATTCCTACATAGGAGTGGAATGCAAACATCTTGACAAAGGATTTGTCAAGAGGCAAGTTCTAGTTCCAAAGGAGTAGGATTGGGGTTGTTCAAACCATTTTATTGCTAAGCAAGAGTGTTAAATTGTAGGAAGAAAATGCTTCATTTAACTTGTTCCTTAGTCAAATGGAGAAATTCAAATTTCCACTTCAACAGAATGAGTTGTCAGGTAGTTAGCAGGAGTGACATGGCCAAATCATTCAGTTAATTGATTCAATTTGAGTTTGTGGGCTAGAAGTCGAGTTTATGCAAACTGGTGGCTAATATTTAGCTATCTAGAAGTGTTCTCTTTAGTGAATGTCAATTATCTTAGCTCTATATAGAATAGAGTCAGTATGAGTTCAATTGAGTAGTTTAACTATTGTAAACTCAACTAAATCTCAGTTAACTAGTCAATTTTCTAAAAATGGCCCTAGTCATGCATGCAATTAAAATTGCTTAGTGAAGTGGAGGGAAAAGGCACAGTTGTAATAATTATTGTATACTAGTGAGTGTATAGAGTTTGTATTGAGCAAATGAGTTATTTCTCTTGGGAATTGCACAAGGAAATAAGAGATTTCCCTATTTTTTAGGGGATGAATTGTGCAAGGAAATAGGATCTTCCGAATAGGTTGATTTGTCTGTTGGAATTATGATGCATGTGTTGTTCTTGATGGAAACTCACTTGTAACAAAATAAGTATATGGTAACTAGATGAATCTAAAGGTCAGATCAGAGGTGACAGAACGATGGAACAGAATAATGGGTCAAAGGTTTACGGATCATCATTAGAAGCTTGATACTAGAGATTGTTAGCATTATGGTAGGTGTGTTGTCCTTGATGGAAACTCACATATATGATAACCAGTTGTATCCATAGGTCAGTTCATAAATGATAAAGTGATGTATGATGGCAACTCACATTATAACAGGTCAATTTAGAGGTAATAGAGTAATGGTGCAGAAGAACAGGATGATGGGACAAAGGATTACATATCATAATCAACAAATTGAGGAAAGAGAATGTTTTAAGTTGTATATGTTGTTTAACCTTGTCCAAGTCACGTATACATGTGGGTACACAGAATAAAAGGTGCGTATACATATGGACATAGTTTCACAGAAGGAAAAGCATGTATGGGGTGAAAAATTAAGGTTAAAGAATACCAAGGGTCCATACCATGGTATTAGCCCACAATATTGAGCGGAATAACGGTTACTTGATCCCATCTAAGAATACCATAGGTTCTAAGTGTTGTTTTGGTCCATGGTATTGAAAAAGTCTCTAACTATATAAGGAAGTGAAGGTCAAAGTGCGTAGGTGTGCAAGCGATGAAAATCTTATGAAGAGTTAGATCAAAAGAAAATATGCATGTTATGGGTTTTTTTATGCTTTGCTTGATTTGAACTAAGTATGCACCTGCGTGTTTGCTGATGGATGAGATCTAATAGATCTGAAACAATTATGTACTAATGATGGATCAGGATCGTGAGACCCGAAATGACTTATCATTGTATGATCTGATAATGGATGGACTAGATTTGAGTGCTAACACACGTTTTATCCTTTAAATGCTATGATCTAGGTATATCTGAAGTCTTGAAAAGTTGTGAAGCTATAAGTCATTATTTTAAGATCTATATGCAGGTTCTCCTCGGTGAAGGTGCGTATACACGCGGATTCAGCACTTCCAAGTAGCGTATTCAGAGGAAGGGCTTGTTGTTCAGAAATGACTGATCTATCCAATGATGTCTTCATTAGATCTGAAGTTAAACTAATTTTATAAGGAGATTGAGTCTGGCTAACTGATTGATTGAGTAAGAAGGGTGATCTTTTTTCCTATCTATTTAGAACTTTTCAATATGACAGTAGACCTTCAGAATATCTTTGGTTAGTACAGTTTTTGGTTAAGAAGTTTTATGATTCACTATCTTTAGAGGTATATGCAAGTTGAGTTACATAAAATAGTGTATACACGTAGGTTGTCCTCATTGAAGTAGCGTATACATTCTGACATATGATTTTTGAGATTACAGTTGGTTCTGGTTGTTGCTACATTGTTCTGTGTTTAGTTCTGTGTACAGGTTACATTGATCTGATTGTTCCAGTTCATTGGTTGAATTTTTATTAAGTGTCGGTTGATTGGGTTTTGAGTGAATGGTTGATTCAATTGCATTAGAAATTGATGATTGGGTAATTCAGTTGTGTTAGAGGTTTCAGTGATTGTTTGATTCAGTTGTGTTAGAAGTTTCAATGGTTGGTTGATTAAAAAATAGATTATTGGGTTTCAGTTATGTCAGAGATTGATGATTGGGTTTCAGTTATGTCAGATATTGATGATTGGGTTTCAGTGATTGATTTATCTAGATTTTTCAAAGATAAATGACAATGCTACAGTGATGAGTTATAGTTTGATTTTTTATATTGGGCTTAAGTGTTGATAATGGGTCTAGTATGAAAATTTGATTAAAGATGGCCTACAAGTTATGATGTGTTGAAGCAGGTGGATCCAGTCTGAAAATTTGATGAAACGTGGTCCATGGAGGATGCTGAGGGTTGGAGCCACCAGTGAGGAATTCAAAGCTTCCTACTAGTAGTAGTTGGTGATTAGATCAAGGGGTTGGAGCTCCCAGCTGGAGAACGAGTGAAGGTTGTCGCCTTCTGCAGGTTGGTGCCTACGTACTGGTACAATTTTACACTGGTACAAGAACTAGGGGGTTGCAACTCCCTTCCAGTAGCAGCTAGAGAACAAGTGAAGGTTGTAGCCTTCTGCAAGTAGGTGCCTACGTACTGGTACGAGTATGTGCCAGTACAATATTGTAAACAACTTTTTCTTTATATTAAAAAGAAGACAGAGACGATAGCAGTAGGTGGCTTTCTCCCGCATTGGGTTTCCACCTTAAATCTTGGTGTTCATGTGTGTTGGTTATGGGTAATGGTTTATTTATTACAACACATGGTTATTGTTTATCTAATGTTTAATAAAGTATTGCTGCCCTGGTTGAAGACAAACATATGATGAATTAACTGAATCATAAGTTCACTAGAAATACGCAAATTGTCTTAAGAAAAATCACGTACACACGCAGGTTCCTTTCAGTAAAGTCGCGTATAGAAATCTGAATATGAAATGTAAAAAGTTATTGATTTGAAAATACTGATTCATCCACCCCTCTCAGTATTTTTCCCAACATTGTCTAAGTATTGAGTAGTTCTTCAAGAGGAGGATATCAGTATTACAGTGCAGAGGGAGCTTCAGGCATTGAAGTTGTCATTGTAATAGATCATGGTTATCATTTGATATAATACAAATAGAGGAGGGGTTTTTCCCAGTTGGATTCCCCAGTAAAACTATGTTCATTGTAATTGAATGATTACGTGTTTCTATTGTCAGTTTTCCTTCAGCGGAGTTCAATAGAAGAAATTTGTGTCTATTGGTTTTAGTCTGATTTCATTAGCACCTACAAAATTCAAGTTATTTCTGTATAATGGGAAATTATCTTTTTTCAAAATCTCTATTGAGGCTTCTGAAATCAATGCAGATTTGAATATCTCCATTTTTTTCCTTATTGAAACTAAATTTGAAACCCACTTCGAACGTATGACAGGAAAAATGATTTTTTATTTTAACAATTTATCCAGCTCAGTTTTGATCTAGGTTTCAATATTTGGATGAATTTTCACAATTTTTTGTTGAACAAGCTTTACATCTGGCATCACTGGAGTTGTATGTTGTATAACGGATGTTTCATAGGTTTTAGGATCATCATATAACCATGCGAACACATATTTATATTACTTCAAAAGATTTCTAAATGCAGTTCTTTCAATAGGAGAGCAACCTAAGCCCAAATTAACATTTTATGGATTTTGATATGTGCCTAGATTGATGAATTCAAATTTCATAGTGGAAATGTTAGTTTTACAATTTGTAGGAACTTCAAATCTATCATTGAGACTAAAAATACTTTAATTTGACCACAGACCTAGGAATAATGTTTTCTTATCTGAGTTAATCTTCTTTGGATTATTTTTCTAGTTCCTAATCATGGTATTCTTCATTAATGATATCATCATCATATGTTTCCTTAGAGGTGAGGAAACTAATGATGTCTTCATCATCATTGAAGACTTGCTAGTTAGTCACATTGTCAGGGACCGAGGGTCTAAAAATGAACTCTATAAAAAATCTATATGGACTAAAATCCACGGGAGGTATCAGTTTGGAGGAAACAATGGCTAAAAGGTCTACAAAATCATTTTCCATTCTAGGGATGGGGGTAATGTTAAATGCTGAAAATTTGCAAAATAGGTATTGGACTAATTTGAGATGGTTAGAAACACAGTGAAAAATATTTCTCAATTGTTTTATTATATCTTCTGAGTCACCAAATACCTTAATTTTTTTCACATTCATGGTAATATCTTTCCTTGAGCCTTCAATCAATGCTTCATACTCAACCACATTATTTCTGCATTGAAAATCTAGCATGGAGGTTAACATAAATCTCTCCCCATTTGGATTTTGTAAAATACAACCTGCACCTGTACAATCGTTAGATTTCAATCCATCATAATACAATCATTAGGGGAATTTTGAGGTCTAAAATGGGCCTCCTAAGAAAAACGTACAACCAAAATAAAATTTATAAGGACTAATAGGATTCAAGATGATGATGCCAACCATGGGGGATGATTCACCATTTTTGGAGTAAAAAAGTAAAGAGATTAAAAAATAATAGAACTTCTTTTTTCAACTCATATTTTCAACTTATCTCCCTAAGGTTTTACTCAAATTTCGAGTGGGATTACTCTTTGGATGCAAAATTTAATTCCTCATCCAACGAGTACCCATTTTGCCTACTTTCAATGGACCCTTCTACACGAAAAATGAGAAATGCATGAAAAAACATGATTGCAATCACGTTTTTCATGTATTTCTCATTTTTCGTGTAGTAGGGTCCATTGAAAGTATGCAACATGGGTAGTCCTTGGATGAGGAAACAAATTTTACATCCAACGAGTGTTTCTGCTCAAAATTTAAGTAAACCCATAGGGAGATAGATTGAAAATTAGAGTTGACAAAATAGTTTTTTCTTTTTTTCCCTCTAAAATTTGATGATGTAATCTATTCTTATTTTATAATTTCCACTGTTATTTTATAATTTCCTTAGGAGGCCCATTTTAGACCTCAAAATTCCCCTATTGATACACAACTTATTAATTACAATATTGCTTACAAATATATCTACAAAGTTTATATAACAAGAAGTATCTACTATTCATTTGAGAAAAGATTTCAATTTCTAAGCAAACAATAGACTGAGGAAATGGATAACTTTGTGCGGGGAAGTTTCCAAAATAAGAATTTGCACAATAGTTTCTAATGATATTGTTTGAAAAGGAAATAGGTTCATAGTCTCCATCGATATCAGTGATTGTGTGTTTCATATGCTTTTCTCTTTCTACCCTTATCTAGTTTGATTTGCAATTGAATGGTAGCCACAAATGTGACCAATCTATTGCAAAATAACCATTCAACTTCTCAAATTAGATGAGGCTTAATAAAAAACCATAAGATTTGGGAATGTCTACAATCACAATATCAATGATTTGAAAGAACATTGGCTAAGAAGCTAATCTGATAAGTACATCTTTTAACTCACCCAAAACTATGACTTTTGATCTATCTAACTGCGCTACTTGTGTAGTTTATTCTTGAGGTCGGGCAGTTATTTTCAGGAATACTGAATAAGGCATGATATTTTAGGAGGCTCCCGAATCAAGTAAACAATTATTGTTTTTTTTTTTTAATATTTCAAAAGTCAATAGAAAAGGGGGTTATGGTAATTTGATTTGTTGCCTATCAAAATAACATTTGCTTGTTTAATCTTATCAGAATATGAAGTTTGTTGAGTCTTGGTCTTACCTTTGCTAACTACAACAATAGATTATAAATATGACTTACTAGTCACATTTAAGGCTTTGAGAATGTTTTTATTTTGTTGATGTAACTTGTTGATTTCATATATTGTAACGTTATATTTGGTTATCTTCACATGCTCAACAATATCATATTCTTTTTTATCTGGAATAATCAAGGTCTTAGAGACAGACCTTTCTAGAGAGGAATATTTGTTTGGAGGATTTGATGAAGGAGGAGGAGTTGTAGTTGATGTTGTTGTAGGGGAGCTCTTTCTTCTAGTTGAAACAACCAAAATTTCTTCTTTGCTTTCATCAAATAGAGGAACAACTACATCCCATGTGGCATTGACATCATATGTTTCTAGTTCTTCTTTTCTTCAACTTCCTCTTCTTCTTTAACTTGTTCTTCACTTTCAGTTTTATAAATATAACCTCCAGGGGGAGTCTAAGGATTTATTTTTACAAATAGCCTGGAAGGTATTTTAGAGGAGGATTCCTTATTAACTTTCTTTTTAAGATATACCACTTCGTTTTCAAAGTTGTAATAACCTTCAATAAGCCTTCCATATCAAAGGCATATGTATTCTTCTTTTCCTTTTTAAAAGTAACTTTATTTACTAGTTGAGGAGGCTTTTTTTCTTCTATTAAAGACCTATTAGTAAATTTGAGCATTTCCTTCTCTATATTCATATCCTCTTGCATAGTTTCAGCCAAAGTAGCCTTAGCTACGCACTTTACAAACATAGCAATACATGTTAGAATAGTAGCAATATAGAATTCAATTTGGACATTAGCTCCAAGATTAGATGTATCTAGTATGATGTTAAGAAGTTTGTTATATCTCTTATTGAAATCCTTTTTCCCTTTAGGACTTGTTGTTGCTGCGACAAACACCCTCCAAAATTCGGTCTACACTTGAATTTTGGAGCCTACTGTGGATCTTTTGATCGTGCATTCCATAGTCACTTTATGGTCGATCAATGCTTTTTAAAGTATTCTAGCCTTCTTCTTAGTTTCCAAGTGTCAAAGACACCTACTCACACATGCTTAGATCGCAACAATTTCATGGGCACACTTTTTTATGCAATCTTGAACAAGCATAGCACAATTCCATTCAAGACAGTGTTTGTGCAATGTTAAACCTATGTCGATAGTCAATGTGCACTCTCGTCAATAGTCTCTCACTTTTGGTCAACGCAATTGTTCTTCTATTTCAGTAAGTTTTTCAAATTGTCACTTTTGCGCAACTTCGCTTTTGCAAGTGTCACTTTCATGTTTAAGACTGTCACTTTTGCTTGTTTTCACTTTACTAAGTGTCATTTTCATGCTATATTCATTCTTTCCTATGTCTCTTTCAATGTCATTCGCATTTTGCAAGTGTCGTTTGCACTTTCCTCTTATTGTCGCAAGTGTCGTCTTTTGAGCATGGAAAGTGTTGCACATCACAAAAATATAGTTTTGGTTTGTTTAAATGGGTAATATTAGTACTAATGAGTTATACTTATCATCTAGACATGTAATATACTCATTCCTAAAGTTTCAAGCATTTTTGCACAAGTGTCGTCACTATCGTTGCAAAGTGTACCTTTAGTGTCGCACTTGGGGAAAGCTTCTGCATTGTTGTCGCATTGAGGGAATTATGTTGTTCATGTGTTTTTATTGATCAATGTTGTTTCATAAACTATTCTAAGTGTGTAGTCATGCTCAAGTTTTTTCCTTGTTCACTTTGGCCTTACTGATCCCACACTTAGCAAAATCCAGAAAAGTGCATTCCCAAGAAACTTGACCTCACTCAACCCTCCTAAACTGTGCATTGTGCAGTCTTAGCCATCAAGTTCAGACATTTCTTCTTGGAACTGTGCAATGTGTAGAGGTTTCCTTCCATAACTATGCATTGCGCAGTCTTAGTTCTCTTCCCTGACCCTTGAGCTCCATAACTGTGCAATATTTCTTTCTAGTCACCTTCTGCACATTACGTAGTCCCAAGAAGCAAGCCTCAATCTTGACCTCTTGAAATGAACAATTGTGCAAGCCCTAGGCCTTTGTCCCTCCAGAAATGCATAGTTGGAAACCTCAAGACTCGAGTCTCCAACTTGACTCCTTGAGCCCCTCAACTATGGAGTTGTCTTTCCATGGACTGCCTAAATTGTGCATTGCGCAATCTCAAGGATCAGTCCTAGCCCTTGACCTCCTAAGCTACGCAACCATGAAATACTTGAGTCATCCTCCTAGCCTATCACCCAGTTCTAGCTCAGTTAATGGTTTTAATGAAGCATGTCATACTAGGAATTTATTAGACTAATGTCATACTTTCATGAGTGGATTTCAGTTGGACATATTATATCATGTTATGACAAGATGATGATGAAGGAAATGAAGAAGGATACCCTACTAGAAGACACCTTTGTAGCTGCAAAGACAAGTTGATCAATCAAGGAAGACAAAAGGACACCAGAGTGTGACAATAGTTGGAAATCAAGATCACATTGAAGAATCCCTACCTTCAATCCTTATGGAGGAAGAAGAAGAAGAAGAATATGTTCCATATTTCAATATGACACAAAGACACCATTAGCAAGAGTGGCTTGACACTACCATATCATCGCATAGTCCATGTCATCAATGTCATGTCATGTCTTGTCAAGGTGCCATTTCAAGATGTATATGATTCATAATTTGCCTCATCATTTGTGGATTATGTGATTTCAATATGTCATAAATGTATTGTAAAGTCGAAGTCTAAGAATCATCTATAGAATGTGAAAAGTTATAAAGGATTCAAAAGGTCATAAAGAGGTCAAACTATCATGAGGGTAGTCCAAGAGTCACAAGGGAGTTGAATGATCACCCCATTTATTATATATACACCCTCATAGCTCATAGAAAGGACTTTTCCCCTTGGCTAATCCTACCAAGCATTAGAGGGGAATATAGTTCTTTTGGGGGAGCAAGTGGTTTCTCTAACACTCCACTACTAGAGCTAGTGGTGTTCATTATACTAATGTATCTTAGAACTTTTTCTTAGTTTCGAAGCTCGTTGAGCCAGCACACTTTCTTACATATGTCGTAAATATTGTAATACTATTCTTTGAATGTTTGAAATGTATGTTGTTTTCATCTATACTAAGGAAATTAAATTATTTTGGTTCCTTTGGTACTTATCTTGTTGAAGGTTCTGTTAGCGCTTGGAATTCACCTAGGCTGAGATAGACAAACTCTCAAGGCTACATCAAACCATTTCACCTCGTAGCTAGCCCTACGAGGTATGAGAAGGCTCTCTCGGGTCAGATTCGGTAGATCTTTCAATATGATAAGCTGACCAATTAGGAATAAAGCTTTTAGGCTAGTAAATTATAAGGGGGGTTGATTTAAAGATTTTTGGGTTTTTGATGGCAATTGGAGGGAGTGCAATTCAGGGTGCAGGGATTGAGCACAGTTTTGCAGGGGGATCTTTGGGGCAAGGTAGGAGTGAGCGCTGATGCCTTAATCTGAGATGGATGATCAGGGATGATAGAGAAGGAGCTAAAGAGGGCAAACAACCATTTGAATCCTCTCTAGATAGCAAAAAACATAAATTTTGAACAAACTAAAAAGCTGAGCATGTCAAAGCATGTATTCAAACTTTACCACTTCATCTGTCCAAATAGAAGCAAAAGAGAGATGTAGAATACATAAACAAACTTACAATAACATTTAGAGAACACACCATCAACACTACAATCCACAAGAATCCACAAGGATGTCTGCAAAACCCTGGCCTTCTTCCTCTTGAAATTGCAAAGATAGATGTACAATATACAATGAAAACTTTCTCCCACAAGAGTTCAACCTTCCAACCTCTCAAAATGACTAAGAAAACACATAATATAGGCAAGCTAACCTCTTCCCTTGCCTCTAGGGGTCGAGCTCATCCTTCTAGGAGCAGTTTGAACTAATTCCAAACTAAGCACTAGATAATAGGCAGCTCAACAACTTGCCTCTATTACTTAGCTAACTGATTCATGCATTAATTATTCCTTTTTACATCAAGGAAGCTTCTAGAAGGGTAAAGAGAGATAAAATCTATCAAAGTGCCATGAAAATATTACATTTATCCATCATCTACAAGTAAAAATGGTCAACCATAGTCAAAACAGTGTTTTTTCACAAAAAAGGTCAATTCTGGTAAAGCTGGCTCTCACTGTCGCGCCCCCTGGCTCTCACTGCCGCGCCCCTTTGCAGCAATTTTTGAGTGGGTTCCACTGGTCCAAATCAGGTGCAAGATGGCTCATTGGAAATCTTGGTCTGTATACTTTCCATCCCAAGTGGAATTTCTGAATTTGGAGTTGTTTTGCCCCCTCAAAAACCATTTCTCCAAAGGTCACTTTCTGCAACTCAAAAAGTGGGCAGAAAGTCATTTTTTGATGTTTTTTGAGCTTTTGGAGGTTCAAATCTCCAAATCAGGCTTCTCCCAAGTATTGGTAATTTTTATCTGTGCATGCCCTTTCCAAAAATGCCAAGTTTTCAAAATTCCGAGCAGTCCTCCAAAATAGTCGCGCTTGGAGCGCGGCGTTTCAAATGGCCAAAACCTGTAAATTGCACAAAAAATTCACAAATGACATAATTTTCTCCAAATTTCTTGAAATTTGGGCTGGGAGTCCCCAATCAAGTACCAT
>APFE031189073.1:0-53258 GCA_000404065.3 Pinus taeda
AAAATTTAGTTATGTTAAGGGTGGCCGTGGCCCATGCGAGGTTGCGATCGCTAGGTGATTTTGACAACTTAGATGCCTTTGGGTCACAGTTACTCAAGCCACAGGTTAAAAGTGTTAGTCATCTCAAGACTCACATTTAACAAACAAACAAACAAAAATATTATTATATTTATTATTATCAGCATAGATTTATTTTAATTTTAGATTTATTGAGTATTGAGAGGAATCAAATTTTTCATGTAAATTTTTTTTAGTGTAAAATTTGAAAAAAAAAAAAAAAAAATTTACCTTGATAGATTCAATTTCTCTTAGTGTTTGTTAAATCTAGTATTAAAATAGATTTATGTTAATTCTTAATTGTGTCAAGAGGAGAGGTGCTCTCGAGCCTAGTGTGCAAGAGAAGTCGTAATGTCATCTAGTATTAAAATAGATTCGGAACATGTGGAGACAAATGATTAAGGACAAGTGAAAATTGTCTCATTCGCCAAAGCTGGGAAGTGGGTTTGGGTCGATGCCAAACAATATCGGGGCATTTTAAAACAAATATAGCCTGTCTAAAATGGGAGCAAACAAGGAAGAAACAGTCTAAAAAGAAAAGTACTCGAGCCCATCGCAAAAAGCACTCAAACAAGTCTCCTCCACAAGCACGTGGCAACAAGAAGTCCAAAGGAAAAGTCATTGATAATTTTGTCTTATATAGTCCCACATCCACACCTCTCACCTGGTCATCTGATCTTTATGTGAAAGAATTGTTAAATGCAAAACAAAGGTTGGAGGTTTTAAAAGCTAAAGGGCATGAAAAATATCATAAAATTCATATAATAATAGCTGAGAACAAGGCTTTAGCAGAAAGCAATAAAGTTTTAAAAGAACAAGTGGCATTGCTACAAGAAGCTCTTTTGATAGGAAAGACAGAATGGCAACACATGAAGGTAAATGTGCAAAACATAAAGAAATCTGTATTGGAAAGTACCGAGGTGGTGAATGTGAAATCATCCCAGGATAAAGGGAAAATGATTGCCCAAATAAACAACCATGAAGAGAACACAAGAGAAGAAACGAAAGGAGATTCCACCAAAGTTTCCAAAACTTGGGCTCAAGTTATTAGCAATTCTGTTAATAAGGAAGGAGAAACAAATATTCAGGTTGACAACATGCAAGATAATGAAGGCAAGGAAAGACAAAATAGGGCAACAAACATAATTATTAAAGGGGTGAAAGACGATGGGAAAAATGAATGCACTCTTGACTTTGCAAGAGACTTCTTGAAAGACAAGTTGCTATGGCAAGGACAAATATGCCAAGCATGGAGGGTGGGTAAGTTTAACGGGGAGAGAGCCAAGGCCATAAAAGTCATTATCCCTAGCTTTCATGATAAATATATCATTCTAAGCAAGAAACATCTCTTGAGGGGTTCTTGTTTTTTCCTGGAAGAAGATTTAACTATAAAACAACAAGAGGAAAGAAGGGAGGAAATTTAAAGGTTAGGGCAGCATGAGATGAAGGCAAGAGAGCATGGATTTATAAAGGCAAAGTTGTGATAGCGCGATTTGGACCTCCTTCCAAAACAGAGCAACAACATGGTAATAAAGAAGAGGCAACAAACTCTTCAACGGGAAATCAGAAAGCAAGGGTAGTATGGGAAAACAGGGACAAATACTCAAATGTGAGTTTTGCATGTCAAAATAAATAACAATCAAGTCATACCCAAGTTTACTTAAGATTAGTTTGTTGGAACTACAGAGGTTACCCATGTAGACGAGGACCTGGGTTAGGGCCTATTACGAAAGATAGAGGCATAATTTGCCTCATAGAAACACATGAGCATGAAGGGTGCAAGACACCTCTGTTTGAAGGATACTGGAAGATGGCAGTGTGGAACAAGGCAGTGGGGAATGGCAAAGGGCACGGGGGTATCATGGTTTTAGTAAGGGAGAAAGAAGGTCGTCTCATTAAGTTAGAAAAAGAAGACTCAAATAAGCAATTCATTTGGTTTAAAATATCATAAAATGGAAACCACATCAGAATTGCAGCATGCTATTTTGCCCCACAGGTTTCAAAAATCTACAAAGGTAGAGGGCTTGACCACAAAGATCTATTTTCAGCCTTAAAGGCGGATATTGTAACATATGCATAGCTAGGTGAAGTCCTTATAGTGGGTGATTTCAATGCTAGGACTGCAAGTGAGCAAGCTAGCATTCTTTGTTGTAAAGATGATTGTGACCCTATTTGGCTTACAAAAGAAAGTAATCATCAGTGGGAAAGAATTTTAGAGGACAAGGGTTGCAATCTCTTTGGTGAACAATTGCTTACTCTATGTGGGGCCTTTGCTTTAGTCATTTGTAACAGCTTGACTAGATGGGCAAAGTCCAGTAATTTCACTTGTAATGCTTACAATGGAGCAATTGTGGTAGATTATGTAATTTTCTCGCATGGTTTGTGTGAGAAAATGGAGAAAGTTTTGATTAGAGATCAACTGTGGGACTTGAAATCAGATCATAAACCAATTTATTTATGTTTCTCTTGGATTGGAAAGAAACAATTAGAGTAAAAAATTCAACATGTCCAACAAAATCTCCCACAGGGAAGAATTCTTTTGACCCCAGAAAATTGTAATACCTTCAAAATGATGCTAGAAAGGCTCTTCGAGAAGGAGAAAATTACAATTCATAGCCTTCATAGTCATGAATTAACACATTTAATTCAATGCGCACTTGCAAAGTGCAAAAGAGCAAAAACTAAGAAGTCTAAAACAAATTGCTTTCTGGTTAATGCTTGGTTTGACGAGGAATGCAAAAATGCAAGGAGAATGTGGAAAGAGTCAAATAAGGATAACATAAAGCTCAAAGCTTACAAGCAGTTATTAAGCAAGAAAAAAGTCGATTTCATGGTTTCAAGGAGGGAAGAACTAATTTTCCTTAGGAAAAATAATCCCAAATTGTTTTGGAAGGAGCTCCAACCAAAAAAAGATACAAATTGGAAATAATATTACAGCTTCTAAATGGTTTTACTATACAAGACAACTCTATGAGCAAGTTCCCAAGGTTGACCCTCCCCCCTTGGTCTACATTGATACTGAACTCTTCATAGTACAAGAGGTAGAGATGGGTATCAAAAAGTTGGGTGTTGGAAAAGCAAAAGACTTAGTTGAACTCCAAGCAAAATATCTAAAGTGGGGCTCAAAGATTCTTGCACCTCACATTACAAAAATCTTCAACAACATCATACAACAAGGGCTTCCCACAAATTGGACAACTAGTCTGGCAATACCTCTTTTCAAGAGCGATGACGTCAATAATCCCTCCAATTATAGGACCATCATGATAAACCCTTTGTTTGCAAAGCTATTTGGAAGCATGCTAGAAAGAAAAATTAGCAGGTGGACAAAAGAAAGAGATAAGTGTGCTAAAGGGCAAGAAGGTTTTAGACCTAAACATTCCACAGTTGATCATTGTATAACTTTAAGGCACATCATTGAAAATGTTTGGGAGAAAAAGGAAGAAGTTTTTTGTTGCTTTGTTGATTTTAGAAAGTATTTGACTCAGTTCCTAGGGATAAGCTTTGGAACAAAATGGAGGGACTTGGGGTTCCTAAACATTTGAGAGCAGTTGTGCATAGGCTATATGAAGAGGTGAAAGTCAAAATTAGAACTTCAGCAAACATTTCTGAAAGTTTTAGAAGCGATATCGGGGTCAAGCAAGGTTGCCCACTGTCTCCTACCCTTTTTGGTTTATATATTGACAAGCTTGAGGAGTGGTTAAATTCGCAAGGGGTGATGGTATCTATTTGGGCAAGTTTGTTATAAGGCTTCTTTTGTATGCAGATGACCTTATTCTGATTGTTAAATCAACTCTTGGTTTGAAAGAGCACTTACTATCCCTTGAGCATTTTTGTAGAAGTGTGGGGATTCAAGTCAATATCAACAAAACGAAAGTAGTGGTCTTCTCTAAGAAAAGAAAACATAACCAACATAAGTTCTACTTTGAAGGCAACATTCTGGAAGGAGCCACGGATTACAAATACCTCGGAATTGACTTCAACAAAAATCTAAGCTTGAATGATTGTAGAAAGAAAAGAACTTTGGGGGGTTGGAAAGCATTTTATGCTTTTTAAAATAGGTGTAGCGAGGTAGAGTTATGGGACTGGAAAACCACTCAAACTCTTTTTGGGCTTCTAGTGATTCTGGTGATTCTCTATGGTTGTGAACTATGGGCTAGCAGTACATTCGACATGCAATGGAGACAAATTGAGAAAATTCGAAAGTGTTTGATTACAAACAAATTTAAGATTAAAAGTGTAGTTCTTTATGATATCTTTTTAAGTGAAACAGGGACTACTCCTATTGAAGCAATTGTTATGGTGCGAGTCATAAGGTATTTAAAAAACAACTTGAGCAAATGGAAGAGGGTAGATGGCCTAAGGTTGCCTTTAATGATAGATTGTGCAAGAACAAAAAAAATTGGATGCAGTAAAATAACAAATGGTTTAGTAAATGGGGTATTTGCTTGAACGCGTGTCTCATAAACAACAAAGAGATAAAAGCTTTTGTTATGGGAAAGTTCCACAAGTGTACTTGGGATAAGGAGCTAGGAAGAAAGAAAAAATACTATATTGAAGTGTTTAATCCCACTCATAGTCATCAACCAAAAGCATACATAGATGTCAATATCTCTTGGAGAGCCAAAATTCTTATTGTTCAGTTAAGGACTAATTCTCATCAACTCCGTTGTGAAACACGGCACTAGAAAAGGCCAAAGGAAGTGTGGGAGGAAAGAGTATGCATTTTTTGTTCGTCTAGAAAAGTGGAAACAGAAAAACATTTCATTTTAGAATGTGAGGTCTTCAAAGACAAGAGGGAAAGTTATGCAGATATGTTGGCAGCTAGCTCTTGGGATAATCTATTTAGTGAGGCGTTTGTCGAGAAGTGGGAGCATTTATTTTGAAGCTTCATAGAAAAAGGGTCGAATACATCAAGCAGGTGAAGAAGAAATTTGTCCCATAGACTATCTTTGGCCTCGTGGACGTTCAAAATAATGTATTTCTTTCTTTCTTTTTTTATGCTAATTCTTAATTGTGTCAAGAGGAGAGGTGCTCTTCAGCCCATTGTGCAAGAGATGTCGTAATGTCATGTCTTGTAAACATTTTGACTCAGTCAAACTAAAATAAAATAAAAATAACCCTATGTTAAAATAAAAATTCTATGTTATTATTATTTTTAATCATTTTTTTGTAGCTAAGGTAAATTTGAAATAGAAATAAAAATAAAATAACCCTTTGTTAACATAAAAATTCGATGTTATTTTTTTTATTATTACTTTTTGTTAGGTAGCTAACTTAAACTTGACTTGGTCAAATTATCGGCGGTTTTTAAGCTCTAGGTTTATGAGAACCCATGGTATGGTAGTTAAGGTAAACTTGACTTGGTCAAGTCACCAGTGGTTTCTAAGCTCTAGGTTTATGAGAACCCATGGTATGATAGTTAAGGTAAACTTGACTTGGTCAAGTCACCATTGGTTTCTAAGCTCTAGGTTTATGAGAACCCACAATATTGCCATGGTATTCATGTGGAATATAGCCTATTTAAAAAGGGGAATTAAACCACCCTAGATCTTTCTTAACTTTGGATTTGCCAAGCACCAAGAGGGATCAAACTTCTTGAGATACAAATATTTTAAGATGCAAAAAGATTTGATCCCTCTTGACACTAGATACAGAATTAAGATAGATCTAGGTTTGTAATATTATTTTTGCATAGAGACTTGCTCTCTAGTTGTAATATCATGTTATGTTATGTTATGTAAACATTTTGACTCAATCAAACAAAAACTAAGTTAAAATTATTGTGCCGAGAAGCGCATTCAGTCGAGTATGGTAGATATGTTGTAATGTAATGTTTAACATTTTGACTAAGTCTAAAAAAAAAAAAAAAAAAATAAAAATGTAATGCAATGCAAACATATCAACTCAATCAAAATAAAATAAACATAACCCTTAAAAATAAATTAAAAATGACCCTTGAGTACACATGGTATTAACCCATGGTATCCATGTGGAATATAGCCTATTTAAAAGGGAAATTAAACCAGCTTAGACCCATCTTAACTCTAGAGTTTGCGGTTTTTGGGTCTCGGGTTTTGACAACCCATGGTTTTCCCAATGGTATTCTTATCTAATATAGCCTATATGCATATATTTTATATCAACCTAGATTCATCTTAATTTTGGATCTATCAAGTGTCGAGAGTGATCAAATATTTAGGCGTGATTATTTTGGAATAAGGCTTTAAAATTTGTATTTAATTATAAATAATTATTAGGGAATGGTAAAGATTTAACCTCCACATAATATTTTAGAATATTCTTAATAGTAATCACAAATCAAAGGCTGAGATTTATCTCCAAAGTAGTTATGTCCTCTTTCTCCTTTTAATTAAATTGATTAATTAAAAAAATGTTATATGAAATGAGTTATAGTTTTTTTTGCGCTTGTGGTATTGAGGAATTATGGTATTGGCACCTGGGTTTGCACCACGGTTTTGCCAACGATATTCGTATGTAATATAGCCTATATGTATTTTAAACCAGCTTAGATCTATCTTAATTATTACTCTATTAAGTGTTGAGAGGGATCAAATATCTTGAGGTGCAAACCCTTTCCTATATTTTCCACTCAAAAAAGAGGTTTGCACCTTAAGAGATTTGATCCCTCTCAGTGGTTGATCAATCCAAAGTTAAGATGGATCTAGATATGTATTTATATAAAATCCACTTCTCTATATATGGAAATATTCTTATTTTTAATTTTATTAAATCCATCATAATATATATAGTTATACATGAGCTTGGCATTTTTCTTTGATATGTTTTATTGAAGAAAAAAGTGAAAAAATTTTCCCGAGGAAATATCCAAGTAGATCAAACCAAAGGGATCACATCCCATCGACTTATTAGCAGAGCCTAACCCCGAAGGCATCAAGGAGAATTGACCACGGGACCTCCCATTGGCAAGGTGCTTTAGCAAGTGGAACTCGACCAATTGAGCCAACCTTTAGAGCTTTTTTTATTTTTTTAATATGATATGCATAACTTTAATTATAGATAGATAGGTGAGCGCTGATCAATTTGGAGAAAAGAAGAGGTCAAGGAGGGAGCAAGACAAGGCAGCTAACCCTCATTCGTGCCTCTTACTCATTTTGTCTTGGCGTTCCCTGTTAGCAATGATATGGGTTTGTGGTGCCCTTAGCATACTGATATGTGGCATGTTCTGGGTTTTTCGTCTAGTGTCATGACTTTATAAGGTCTGTTTGGGATTGCTTTCATGCCATCATCTGGGGTTGTCTGCTGGAAGGGTTGAGGGGGTGATGATATGGGCAGTCCCTTACTGCTTAGCTCATGGTTTTGGACCCCTTCCTTCGTGCCTCCATTTCGCACGAGTTGCTTGGACTTTTTTTTGGGTTGGTTGCTTCTATTTGACTATTGGTGCCTTTGTGTTGAGTCTTTGTTGCGGGTTCCATGCAACCTCCTAACTCCCCCGAGGTCTCTTCTTTTGTCATCAATGTTCTGCTTGGGTTCTATTTGGTTTTCATCGTCACCAGCTCCTACCGTCATCACATTTTTTCCCTTTCTTGGTTTCTGTTGGGCTTTCTCGCTCGTCGGTTTGTCTTTTGTGGCTAGTTAAGGCTCTTTATGGCATGTTCTTGGCACCAAGGGTTAGGTTTTTTATTTCCGCCTGGTTGGGATTGGCAGCCCATCTCTTCTAGGTTCAGCCCATTCATTTAGCTTTTTTTTTAGGGTTTTATTCCCATTTTGTGATGTATGGTGCTCATTTTGGGCTTTGATCATAGCCCATTTGGGATATTTGCTTAAAAAAGGTTGCATGCCCTATATCTTTGTTTTTATATGTTTTGTGGCCTAAGGTTTTCAGCCCTCAGTGTTTTTGGTACTTATGTCACATGTAGGATTTAGGAAAATTTTGGTGAATGTATTACAAGTGTATATGCAAAATGTATTTTTTTCACAGAAATATGAATGAAGATACGGTTATTTTCACAGGAAAATAAAATTATAGATAGATAAGTAGATAAATAGTTAGTCCAACTTATGTATATATATATATATATATATATATATATATATATATAATATATATATATATATATATATATATATATATATAATATATATAGATATACATACACACACACACACACACATATTAATTACGTTTGGAATAGGTTTCCAAAATTTTAATTATATTATTAATAATTATGTTGATAGACGTTTTTATTTTGAAATAAGGCTTTATAATTTTGATTTAGTTATCAATAATTATTAGTGGATGGTAAAGATTTAACCTTTGCATAATATTCTAGTATATTCTTAATAGTAATCACAAATAAAATGTTGAGATTTATCTCTAATGTAGTTATGCCCATTTTGTCATTTTAATTAAATTGATTAATTAAAAAAATGTCATATGAACAAGTGTTATATGAAATGAATTATGGTTTTTTTGGGCATTTGGTATTGATGAATCATAGTCTTGGCCCATGTTATTGTAATGAAGCCTATTTACAAATTAAGAATATCAACAGTGAAGCAGTGTTGAATCTCCATGGCTAAGAATCTTATCACATGTTTTCTAAATGCAAATATATTTAACTTATATATTAATTGTTTTTATAAGTACACCAATTTAGAGTAATAGTATATATATATATATGTGTGTGTGTGTGTGTGCATTCAAATTTTTCCACCCTTGATCTCATATGGTCTTTAATTATATAACTTGGGGAAATTAGTTGTTGCAGCCAAAAGAGCTAAATTGAAAAGATGTGGATATACACGAGTTTTGAACCCTATTTGAAAGATGGAGTTATGTAGTGGTGATGAGAGAATCAAGAGAGATTATGGTTTGCCAAATCTAATGGTTATATTGATTTGATCCTTACAAAGATTGCATATGATGAGCTTGTTGATTATTTGAAGGACCTAATAACAAAGGCTTGATTATTCTCCAATGGGATTATATATCGACAACAAGTAATTCTTCATTAAAAAATTATAGACTAGATAAAATGGTAAAGAATGTAGGCTAATAACTTTGCACTAATTCGATTGTGGATATTTGGTGAATGAAATAAAATTATATAACAAATATGTGGTGAAGTTAAAAACAAAATAAATGTGAAATTACTATTCTATGGATTTGATTATGGTATGTCACATCACCATCTCACTTTCTCTATTCATTATGTTGGCAAAGGTTACAATTGAGCAAAGATCCTTGGATGCTCATATGGAAATTGCAAAACAAAAACGCCTTGTGAATTTGATTTCATGTTTAGCATTTATGAATTCTATAGTTAAACTTTGCATTCAAGGTTGTAGAGCCTAAATCTTCCAAGAGCTTACTTGTAATATTCCCTCTTAAAAGTGACTCAATAAACCCGTTGTAATTTATGAGTTTTGTTGAGTTTCTCGCTGAGGTGTTTTGTCAAACAGTTTATAGATGCATTCTTGTAGGTGTATTTTTTTCTTTCCATTTACATGAACATAGTTATCTAGTGACCACATGAACAGTGTAGAGTATTTAAATCACAAGCATGAAATATATAATGTGCCCAGAAATGGATCAACCCCAAAAATACTCATTTATATCAATTAAAGTCATTGAATACATATGTCATCATTCATCTGGAAACAAGAAACTATAATGCAGAGAGTAGAGAGGAACTTGGAACTATAACACTTAATGATTTATAATATGTCCAAGCATAGATATAATGTGAATACAAGCATGTGTAGCAATAGATTTAACCAGGTACAACTTTTTCATTAACTTGGCATACAAGTACATAATGAATAACAAAAAAGGAGGAACTTGGTTTGTCTTTTCAGCAAGATGAACATCTAAATATCAACCCCTTCCAATATAGCTACAACCTCATAATCTTCAAGAAGATAGCCCCTTATATGTATGCCTTCAATGTTGATATATCTCCCCAAATAAAATTCAAGACATAGTCAGATTCAACACTTTGTTTTACAACATTCCATGCATTCAACAGTCAAGAACTTGACCTCTTATTATGGTTAGCAAGTCTACCTTAAAATGACCATTATAACTCCACTTCAAGACACCATGAATTCAACCTCTTTTTATCAGTAAATTTCAACCTCTTTAAGTAGCTACTCAACCAACAATGGAGGAAATAGTCTCAGCCCATAATAGCAAAGGAACTTGGCCCAGAACAAAGGTATGGAAACATGACTTGCAACAAGGAGGTAACTTGGAGACTAGCAGCTACAAAAATCGACCTTCTTTGAACAGTAAATTGACCAGCAACATGTGGGTAAACTCATCTTTGAATGTTAAAACATAATTCAGTGATTTGGCCCCACTATTTAAGTTTGGGACTCAACCTCTTCAATGGATATGCTCAACCCAACATGAAGGAACTCATCTAGCATAAAAGATGAAGGAAACTCGACCCGCTTCCACTAAACTTGACCCCACTTAACTTGAAAGCCCAACGTGTAAAAGATATATGAAATACACAATATTAGAAGACAAAATCAATTGATAACATTGTTACGTCATGTTGACACCTAATCCTTAGGGATTGAGAAAACATTAAATACGAAATGAGGAGGTGAAGAGACATTGGAGTATGAACTCCAAGAGTCTCCCTCTCCAATGTATATATTAATAACTCTTTTGAGTCTCCCTCTCCAATGTATATATTAATAACTCTTCCTAATACAAAAGCATTAATTCATGGAGCTACTAATACCTGGTCTAACATGGTATTAGAGCACAGGTCCCACTTTAGCCTTATAACTCCTGTCTTCTCCTATTTTTTTGCTCCCACTTAGAGTTGTCCATGCGCTATGTAACAACCCTAGTTAAAAATCCATGTAAAAATATATAAGGCCATGGTGGTGGGACACTTATTCCAAGCTTAATGTTGGGAAAAACATCCTAGTGGGTGTTCATTTTAGTTATTATGGCTAAAGGAAATTGGCAAAGTCAATGGAAAAGGCTTTAGAAAGGCAAAACGACATTTTTTGGCACATTTATTTATGAAAATAATGGAAATTGGGAGAAAGGAAGGTGAAAGGCCACATGTTGCATGTGAGGAGGAAAATGAAGGAAAATAATGGAAATTGAAGAAAATAGAGGCCTAGTTGATAAAAAGGCTTTTGAGGATCAGTTGGTAAGCTTTTTCTCAGGTTTTACATTGGATCAAGAAAGGCAAAGAAGGCAAGAGGAAGCAAAGATCAAGCAGGGAAGAGCAGGATCAAGCAGTTATAGCGGGATTCTTTGCAGGTATCGATTTGCATGTGTGTTTTCCTTACTAGATTTGACATGCATGGTATTGCATGTGGTTCTTTTGTTGTTATGGCATGGGTTTTGTGAGGTGTGAAAGTGTTTTTAGCCTAGCCTTGCCATTTCCAGATAGCCATGGTGTAATGGGGTTCTCTTGTTTTGGTTGAGCTGGATTGTCAGATGGTTTTGAAGTTGAGTAGGGTGGATTTCCGAATGATAGAGCACATGGCCTAGTGGTCCTTGAATCGGACTGTGGATCACAGTAAAGCCACTGGCCTAATGACCCCTGACCTAGATCGTGGGTTGCGGTAAACCTAGGGTTGTGTTGCCTAGGTGGGCCTAGGAATCCTTGCAGGTGAATGGCAAGATATACGATAAAGCCAAGAGGTGGGTTTCTCTTCATTGGGCCTAGTAATCTTGGGTTTGGGATATGCGGTAAAGCCTCGAGTGTGGGTCTCGGTTTAGGACCTAGTGATCCAAGTTTTGATTGCGGTAAATCCTAAGAGACTAGCAGACAAGAAAATTCCTCACGGTGTAGGTGGAGAAATATGGTGGCATCCATGCTTGTTTTGGCCTAGTGATTAGGTGGAGATCATGGTAAAGCATGTTATGACATGTTTATTGTGTTGGCCTAGTGATCCGAGATGGATTACGGTAAATCATGGTTTCTATTAAAGAGGGTGAGGTGGTTTAGCCTCGGGATGCCCTGGTTGGTTCTTTTGGTTTGAGTCTGACATTCATGCTTGGAATATGGCACGAAGGTGAATGGATGAAGAGAGATTTGGCTCAACCATTATATGGTCGGGTGGAACGTGGTAGTCCCATCCCGGGTTTGGATTTTGAATCATCAATATGAGGTTGTTTCTCCTTGTATTTCTATGAGTATTATACTGGTTTATTATGGATCATATGGTTTCCATTTCATTGGTATTTA
The DNA here is from genome assembly GCA_000404065.3 of Pinus taeda. NCBI lineage: Eukaryota > Viridiplantae > Streptophyta > Pinopsida > Pinales > Pinaceae > Pinus > Pinus taeda. The sequence continues at coordinate 12,267 of APFE031189073.1, forward strand.
TGTTGCTATTATGCTGGTTATATATGTGTTTTATGACAGTGGCTATGTATGGCTCTCATCATGTTTTTACTTGTAAATGAATGGACAATGTATCTATGACCTAATAGATGATAATGCAGCAAATGACATGAGGGAACAATGGTTCTTAGTGATTCTCATATAAGTATGAGATCCCTAAGCTTAAATATGTTGATTACACCTGTAGATTACATATTTATGATATGTTTAACGAAATGCCTATCATGGCTAGAAAGAGTCTGGTTAAGGGCTTGTTCAACTAGTTTATTTTGCATCATTGTTTCCATGTTATTTTATTGTTCTGGAGATGTCATTCAATTATGGGCAGTTACCTGAGCTCTGGGCCTGAAAAAGTGTCTTAAATCTTGGGGACGCTAGCACAAAACTAGACAAAATAGTCCCTGGACGCTAGCATGCTTATAGCATGAGAGCATCCAGAGCCTTCTAGACGCTAGCAGGCCTATAATATGAGAGCGTCCAGAGGTCAAGTGATCAAAAACTTTAGTGGGACCTAGGGGCTAGCTGCCTGAAGTGTTGGGATGGTTCTCATGGGTCTTGTAGCTACTGTGGAAGGTTTGTATGTTGTGTTTCTATTGATTCCATTTCCTTAAGGTCACGTAGGAGGTTGAATATGATCATAGTAACCTCTTGTCGCATGTTTACCCCGGTTAGTTAATTACTTTGGTAGATGTGGGAGGAGGGTCTTACAAAGTGGCATCAGAGCATGGTTCACCCATCGGACTGGATGGGTGGTGTGTTGGTAATGCATTCATGTTGGTTGCATAAGTGTTCCTCGTGCTTGTAGTCCATGTGCTTGTTGCATTTGCATGGTGTTGATCATGGTTGTAGTGATGTTGTCATGCGAAGGTTGATGGTGTTGTTGTGGGATGTGTCGTCATGAGTGTAGTGTTGTATATGCATTTGTTATGCATATCGGTGTCTATATGTTGTTATGCATGCATTTTCATAGTTATGGTTATGCATGTATGATAAGTCAGACATGCATTGTGATGTAGTTGTAGGCAATTAGGTCATCATGATGATATTGGTTGTTATGATGCTAATGTGTTGTTTGAGTTAGAGTAAGAGATGTGGATCATCAAAGTGAAGTTGCAGCATTGGACCTCGAGGCAAGATAATTTCATCATAAAGGTTTGTATGTTGGGCATGCAGGTATGTAGGTTAAGGATTGTTATATGCATTATGGTTATGTGTATTCCTTTCATTCTATTGATGTTATGGTTACATACATGATAGATGCTAGTTGATTAGTGTAGCCATATGCACGTGTGTCAGATAGTCATGAACGATAGTAACATGTGGTTGTATACATTATTGTTGTTGTTTTATGTTAGATAACTTGATGCTTATGCTATATGTTGTTGATAAGTATGTTATAGGTTAACTTGTTGTTGTTATATGCTAACTTGATGATTAGGGCTATTACATTAATATCTTGATGTTATATGTATCATACTAAGTGGGATTAGTCTATGCAAGTGGTTAACGTTATGACATTCATGCATGAATTAATATGTTGTGATATTATGTCATACTAATCTAGACTAATCATCATATGTAATTGTTATGCATGAAAGATAAGTGTTTATGAGATTATGATGTGAACATGTTAGTTAGTTACTGTTATGGATATCATGATCTTATTTATGGTTGAGTTGATATGTTGTGAAGTTATATCGTGCTAATCTAGCTTGATTTTGTAGACAAGATAGCCTCCCCTGAGATACATTAAAGTATGAGTGTGCTTATGTCGTCTATTTGGTGCTTGACAGTTTGATTATGTCATATATTTGGTGTTTAAGCGTTTGGTGTCTATTATGTCATCTAGTTGATTTATTTAACATGGTATGTTGCAAGTTGGTTGAATGTTTGATGAATTGTGTAATATGAGTATGTGTTCAAATGACCTTGTTTTAAGATGATGGTCGTACTAACACATATGTGTTGAGATAGTTGATATGTACTTGAGTGTAGTACATGACAGTTGTAGCATTATGTCTAATGACTATGAGTTGACTATGGATTATGACATGATTGTTAGTCTTGGTATTGGCGTGACAAGGTAACAATTGATTTCAAATTGATAGATATGATTGTCTTGATATTTGGAACATGTGGTTAACATGTGTAAACAGTTTTAGGAAACATGCTTGGTATTAGCGTGACAAGGTAACAATTGTTGTGTTTATATAACTAACAATTGGGTGTTGTGACGATGCATAGTAAGACTCAATTGCAACAAAGTAAAAAGGTAAAAGAAATGAATTGGGATAGAATTACTTTGGATATGTTTGGAAACCCTAATTCAAAATGAATGAGTGCTTTGCATATAGGAAGTCTTCTTAAACTTAATCTTGTCTAACATTATGTGGATATGTGCTAGATTCATGAACATTTACTTGACAGGTATATTAGCTAGTCCCTAGTTACAAGTGGGTTTGTCAAGGGGATTGGAGTCCCTTGAGAGATGGCGTGGATGTGTTCAGTTGCAAGAAACGTGCTTGGCATAACAAGGTAAGGTAACCAATGTATTATTATGTTTATTTATGCGCTGACAGTTATGTGTTGATGGCAGTGTGATGCAAGGGGTTCCATGGAAAAGAGGTTGCCATGAAATCTCGAAGAAGGCTCAGTTTGAGCTTTCCCTTGGAAGCACTGGGAACCATGGGGATTGATTCATGGTGTTTGTTGTTAGTCTTGTGCTTTCAACTTTTTTTTATTTGTTGTGCTTGATTGCGGCTTTGTTTACGCTTAGTGCATGATCATGCCACTTTGTTTGCAGTGTCGTATTGTTATTGATTTTCATGGTTTTCTTCTTCTTTTTTTTCTTGTCTTTCCTTTCATGTTTTGAGTCTTGGGAATTGGTTGGGAAAGAGGAAATTTAATGGAGCTCGGGGAGAGCTATGTGGCACCCAATAGGTAATGTAAGACATGGGTGAAGCTTAACGCACGAGTAAGCGCAGCGGAAGGTTCTTACTATGAGAGTCGGTTGGACTAGTTGGGTCCATTATGGTAAATGGATGGTGGCGGTACAATCATGGAAAAGGTAATAAAGAAAGGTAAGGTGAATGGATTTGAAGTGTCATATGCCTTAGCTATGTTGGGAGTTGTTGTTCTCAATGTTGCGCATGTGTTGCATGCCTAAAGGAAATTATCTTAACCTTGACCTTATGATATCTAGTAATTATGTTGTGGCCATGATTATGCATGTTGTACATTTGGTAGTATGTACGTATGGTATTGTCTGCATGATTGTACATGTGGTGATGTGTGCATGTGGTGTTGCGTACATGTTGTACATATGGTGTTGTGTGCAAGTGGTGTTGTGTACATGTTGTGCATGTGGTGTGGTGTACATGTGGTGTTGTGTCCATGTTGTGTAGGTGGTGTTGTGTACATCTGGCGTTGTGTACACATTGTACAGGTGGTACGGTGTACATGTGGCGTTGTGTACACATTGTGCAGTGGTGTCGTGTACATGTGATGCTGTGCACACATTGTGCAGGTGGTGCTTTGTACAGGAGGTACTATGTACGTGTTGTACATATGGTATTGGTGTACACGTGGTATTGTGCGTGTGTCTTACATGTTGAGTTGCAGGCATGTAGTACTATGTATGTGCATTGTGTAGTCGTGGTATCGTGACATATTTATTCATTGTGTTGTGGTATACATCAGATGTAAGTGTATTTATTGTGTTGTGTTTTACACTGGGTGTAGGTGTATGCATGGTATCTCAGGTGTAGGTATATGTATTGCATGGTGTTGTGTGTCTTGTGTGGTTGTATGTGTGTGATGCACACTATGTGTATGTACACATCGTTGAAGAGAAGGCACTAGGTTTTTTCGGGTGTGGCAACCGATCCAAAGTGCGTATGGAATAAGGACAAAGGTAGAAGCTAAGGATTGATTAAAGGATAAGTATCAGTATTTTATTTTAGTTTTATTATGAGTGTAAATTATGCTTCTCATCTATGATAGTTACATGTGATTTATGATCTTGATCTATGATGGTTGTGTTTTGAGCTAACCTCATGTGATATATTTATACATGATGATTTGGTCAAAGATGCTAGTTTGACTTGTCGTGACAGGAAGTGAACATAATTGCAAGTATACCTTTTTGACAGGCCTCCAATGAGGTATGATTTGAAGTTATTTCAATTTATTTTAATCTAATGGAAATGTTGTGCTTGGTACAAGAAAGCATGAGATGCCTGGTTGGGTGGTTGAAATTGACTACAAGAATTAGCAGCAACAGTGAAAGAAGTTGGAATAGGTATGAGTATGCTGGTAAAGTAATTAAGGAGCAGGGGTATTGTGGAACACTGGTACCCAATAGTTTCCATTATTTTCCATGATCATGTTATGACTGGTATGATGGTTTGAGGCAATTATATGCCTTGGTTTTTTATTTTCTGATGCGAGGAATCCTTGCCAAGGGATGGATTGCCCGGGATAGGAGATGTCGGGGAACTTGGAAGGTGAGTGACTGCATGGAAGGGGGTGGCCAGATTGCTTGAGGGACTGTGTAGCAGAGAAGGGAAGGTCAGGGATGGATTTGTTTTGGTAATCAACATTACCAAATGGAATTAGATGCACATTTGGAGTGCACCCTGGAACAATGAGCCAGTAAATATTCACTGAGAGGACAAGTGGCGTTGGACATTTGATGGAGTTTTGACTTTGGAAGTGGATTTTGGACTTCCTAGGAAGGAGGTAAATCTTGGTATTACTTTGAGGGTGGAGGTGTGAGCCTTTGGATTCCCTTGTTGCGTATGCAGGCATCATATCCTTTTATTTGTTGGTTAAGCAAATGTGTCTATGTGTATATGTTTAAATCATTGTAAATAATGTATCGATCTGGATTTATAAAGATCCATAGACAATATGATTATTTGTTGGGTGAAGCATATGTGTATGTATGTATATGCGGTTGTTATTGTAACTACCATAAGGAGTTGTGTTATAATGCTCCAGTAAACAATATGTTTGTCATGTTTTAGCAGTGGTCATTATAAATACTGCAACGATTTGTGTGATAAAGCTCCATGGGAAATATGTTCTGTTTTCAACTGTCTTTTTCGTTATAGGTGTCATTGAACATCGAGGACAGTGTTCCCTCAAGGGGGGAGGTCCTGTAACAGCTCGGGTTAAAAATCCATGTAAAAATATATAAGGCCACAGTGATGGGACACTTATTCCAAGTTGAATGTTGGGAAAAACATCCTAGTGGGTGTTCATTTTGGTTATTATGGCTAAAGGAAATTGGCAAAGGCAATGGTAAAGGCTTTGGAATGGAAAAATGGCATTTTTGGCACATTTATTTATGAAAATAATGGAAATTAGGAGAAAAGAAAGGTGAAAGGTCACAGGTTGCATATGAGGAGGAAAATGAAGGAAAATAATGGAAATTGAAGAAAATAGAGGCATGATTAATAAAAAGGCTTTTGAGGATCAGTTGGTAAGATTTTAGTTAGGTTTTGCATTGGATCAAGAAAGGCAAAGAAGGCAAGAGGAAGCAAAGATCAAGCAGGGAAGAGCAGGATCAAGCAGTTTCAGTGGGATTTTTTGCAGGTATCGATTTGCATGTGTGTTTTCCTTGCTAGATTTGGCATGCATGGTATTGCATGTGGTTCTTTTGTTGTTATGGCATGGGTTTTGCCAGCTGTGATAGTGTTTGCAGCCTAGCCTTGCCATTTCAGATAACCATGGTGTGATGGGGTTCTCATGTTTTGATTGAGTTGGATTTTTGGATGGATTCGAAGCTAAGTGGGGTGGATCTCTGAATGATAGAGCACATGGCCTAGTGGTCCCTGAACCAAATTGTGGATCACAATAAAGCCACTGGCCTAGTGACCCCTGAGCTAGACTGTGGGTTGCAGTAAAGCTAGGATTGTGTTGTCTTGGTGGGCCTAGGAATCCTTTCTAGTGAATGGAAGGATATACGGTAAAGCCAAGAGGTGGGTTTCTCTCCGTTGGGCCTAGTAATCCTGGGTTTGGGATATGTGGTAAAGCCTAGAGAGTGGGTCTCGGTTTAGGGCCTAGTGATTTGAGTTTGGATTGCAGTAAAGCCTTAGAGACTAGGAGACAGGAAAATTTCTCATGGTGTAGGTAGAGAAATCCAGTGGCATCCATGCTTATTTTGGCGTGGTGATTGGGTGGAGATCATGGTAAAGCATGTTATGACATGTTTATTGTGTTGGCTTAGTGATCCAGGATGGATTAGGGTAAATCCTGGTTTCTATTGATGAGGGTGAGGTGATTTAGCCTCAGGATGCCCTGGTTGGTTCTTTTGGTTTGAGTCCCACATTCATGCTTGGAATATGGCATGTAGGTGAATGGCTGAAGAGAGATTTGGCTCAGACATTCTACGATCGAGTGGAACATGGTAGTCCAATCCCGGGTTTGGATTTTGCATCATCAATATGAGGTTATTTCTCCTTGTATTTCTATGAGTATTATATTGGTTCATATGTGGATCATATGGCTGTGATTTCATTGGTATTTATGTTGCTATTATGTTGGCTATATATGTGTTTTATGATAGTAGCTATGTATGGTTCTCATCATGTTCTTACTTGTAAATGAATGGACATTGTATCTATGACCTAATAGATGATAATGCAATAAACGACATGAGGGAACAATGGTTCTTAGCGATCCTCATATAAGTATGAGTTCCCTATGCTTAAATCTGTTGTTTACACCTATATATTACATATTTATGATATGTTTGACGAAACGCCTGTCATGGCTAGTAGGGGTCTGGTTAAGGGTTTGTTCAACTACTTGCTTTTACATCATTGTTTCCATACTATTTTACTGTTCTAGAGATTTCATTCAATTATGGGCAGTGACCTAGGCTTCGGGCCTGAAAAAGTGGCCTAAATCCCAGGGACGCTAGCACAGAACTAGATAAAATAGTCCCTGGACGTTGGAATGCCTATAACATGAGAGCATCCAGAGCCTCCTGAAAACTAGCAGGCCTATAATATGAGAGCATCCAGAGGTCAAGTGATAAAAAACTTCAGTGGGACCCAGGGGCTAGCTGCCTTAAGTGTTGGGATAGTTTTCAGGGGTCCTATACCTGATGTGGAAGGTTTGTATGTTGTGTTTCCATTGATTTCATTTCCTTAAGGTCACATAGGAGGTTGAATTTGATCATAGTAGCCTCTCGTCGCATGTTTACCCTGGTTGGTTGGTTGCTTGGGTAGATGTGGGAAGAGGGTGTTACATGCTATACTTTGTCCCTCTATGAATTTTTGGAGTGTCAGTATGCATGCATTGGCTTATACTTCATATGCAGTCTCTCTATACTCTACGTAAGGAATACAAAAAAGTTAAAATACAGTGGTGTTCATTGAATGCATGTAGTCTTAATGCATTGTATTGAATGTCTTTGAATTGGAGTTGTTTACGAGTTAAATCACATATGTTGTAGACTCTGTTAAAGGTTATGTGGTGATGTATTCACATTGAAGGTTTGTGCATTGGTTATGAAGCATGGTTATGCGTTGAAGGTGAAAGCCGAGTTGAATTTCCGACTGTGTGTGCTTCTCCAGAATTCTATGATCCATTCTCTGCATTGAATAATCTTCAACGATTTCTATGTGCAGTCTTTATGTGTTAACACTCCTAGTATGTGTGTTGGGTTATTCTAAGAGATGAATGACTAACAAATGCATTCAGCCATTTATATGTATGTGTGTTTAGCCATTTATGTTGAAGTCAGTGAGTTTTGGTTGAATAGTTTAATTTTGAAGTGACTTGATTGAAATTCAGCATTGAAGATTTACATGTGCGATGGTATTATATGCTAGCTGTTTATGTATGAGTATATTCACTGATTCATATTGCAGTGTACGTTGAATGTCATGTGGGAATGTTTTGCTGAGGGTCGCTCTTTTGAACAATTTATATGCACATTAAACCATTTATATAGTTGAGTTGGATTGGATTATATATATATAAATATATGTATACATACATATATATATATATATATATATATATAGTTCGAGATAAAGAACTTGAAGTCAATTCTAGCGTCATTTATATTGAGATCAAGAGCCAACATTGTCTTTTGAGTTATTTTTAAGACAATTGCAGAATGTTGTATGATGGGTCTTTATTATTTATAGAGACATGTCAAATTTTTATGCCGATATTTTGACTATTTAGGGCCCAACTCAAAATTTCATAATGCATTCACTCATATCCATAGCTGGAGTAGTTCTGAATAGAAAAGAGAACTACCATGAATGGTCAAGAAAGACAAAGTATACCCTCATTTTCAATGAATTGTGGAAAGGAGTTTGTGAAGGAGAAGATGAGAATCCCCCTGAAAAAACCCACATCAAACAAAGAGCTCGCCATATGGAAGAACAAGAACAACAAGGCCTATGCCTTGATTGTTGCATCATTAAATGAAGAGGTGAGTCATCATATTACACCATTTAAAAATGCCTTTGAAGCTTTAAAGAAGTTGAAGACTTATACGACTCACACATTGAGCTAGAAGTAGTCCAACTTATGATCAAACTCTTGAATATTGAATTGAAAGATGATGATCCCCTTTCCCTAGCTGGTGAAATCAGAGCTATTATGCAATATATAGAAATTATTGGAGTTAAAGTAGATGTTCCTCTCATAGCTTTTGTTAAGGCACTATATCCAACATATTCTAATATTTTTGAATCATTACAAGCTAGTGGCAAACTTAAGGAGATTTTCTTTAACTCTCTTGTGGAGAAGTTTGTAGAAAGAGAGAAATATATTGGTGAAGAAGAAGATAACAACTTAGTTTTCTAAATAAATTATGTGCCTTGCACAGAAAGAGAAGAATTAGGCACATGATTCTTGTAGAGGTAGAGGTGGTAGAAGAGGACATGGAAAGGAGAATAATGGAGGCAGGGGGGGCAAACATTACCAAGGAGGAATACTTTATCTTCATTTGATATGATACAACATAAGTGGGCATGATGCTTCAACATGCGAGCTCTCTAGAATCAGACAAGAAAGAAATGAAGAGAAAGGCTAATCACGAGATCCAAGAAAGGTAAAGCACCAGAATCCATTCCTTATGTTGTGGCACATTGCAATATTGGAGTAACTTAAGACTTGTTTAATGCTTCACTTGGTTTGTGGAAAGATGCATGGTTTCTTTATTCAGGAGAAACTTGCCCCATGACCTTTCGAATATATTTATTTGAAGAATTTAGTGGCAATGTAAATGGAGCAGTAACAGACAAATCAAAACTCAAGCCATCCAGACTTTGTGCCATTAGGCTCAAATTGCCTTGACTCACTAACTTTCTTCTACATGATATTCTCTACCTCCCCAAGTTGATAAGATTTTTTTTTACTTGGTTCAGATCCGCCAGCAAGGACGCTCCATTCACATGTTTGATGGCCAAGTTGAGGTGATAAATGCACTTGAAGAAGAAAAACTCTTGAAGCTACAAGGAACCTATGCTCGTGCACAAAACTTTGCATATAGTTCTCGGTATGATGAAGGTACACTACCATCCAGTCTCTTATGGCATGATAGATTTGGACATCTAAGCTATGACAACCTTCATTTATTGAAGAGAAATGGTGCTACTGGTTTGCACACCATTCCTAGGAAACTTCAACAATTTGATGCTTGTATCTTAGGAAAACACAACAAATAGTCATTTCATGATTCTCATTCCAGAGCACATAGAAAGTTTGAACTAATTGATTTTGACTTGCGTAGCCCTATACATGTTCTTTCTGCAAATGGAAATAAATACACGATGACTATACTAGAATGTGTTGGGTATATTTGTTGAAGAACAAATCTGAAGCTTTTGAAATTTTCAAAAACTTTCATGCATGGATTGAAAATAATACACAATCTCATATTGGCTTTATTCATACTGATAATGGAAAATAATATACTTCAAATGAATTAGAAAACTATCTTTGCTAACATGGGATACAACATCAAACAATTGTGCCTTATAATCCTCAACAAAATAATGTAGTTGAAAGAATGAATAGGACAACCTTAAATATGGTACGTTCAATGATGTTTTTCAAATATGTTAAGTTGATGTTCTAGGTTGATGAAGTTCTATTTATAGTGTATATTAAGAAGACATGTACATCTCATGCTCTAAAAACAAGACTCCCTATGAAATGTGGTATGGCCACATTCGTTCGGGGAGGCATGTCGGGGTTTTTGGTTCCACTTGTTATGTCTTGACACCTAAGGAATAGAGAAAGAAACTTGGTGCAAGGAGTCAAAAATGTATTTTTTTGGGGTACTCGAATACCTCCAAAGCATATCGTCTCTACGATGATGTAAATAAGAAGTTTATATTGTCTATAGATGTAATTTTTCTTGAATCTTCCAAGGCTAAAAATGTTGTTGAGTGGCAACTTGATTTCTTGAACAAATTTGGGCATGCAAAATATTTTAGGAATTTGATAATGAGATTCCACATCTTGAATGGGGAATCCAAATCCTAGATCAATATATGGAATCTCCTTCTGAAACAATCTCTCCCCCTCATGAGGCTCTAACCATTGATCAAGAAGACACTTTGAGTGACGTGATTGAGATACTTGGAAGGCTAAATATTGGTCAACCCATCTCAGTCAACATAACCACTCAAGCCATCTCAGAAAGGTCCTCCAAAATGGCTCTCCAAAAGACTTCAAAGTGTTCATCCTAATGAGGGTGGAAATACATGAACGAGAAGTTCTATTAGACAAATTGGAGGTGATGTAGACAATTTTGATTCAGTTGTTGATATGGATGTTTCTTATGATTGTGAATGAAATTTGTCATAGATTTTGAACCAGATTACTTTAAAGAAACTGTTTCTCATGATGAATGGAAAGAAACAATATGAAAAGAATATGATGCTCTGATAAATAATGGAACCTAGAAGCTAGTGGACCCTCCATTGGGAAACAAATTGATTGGCTACAAGTGGGTCTTCAAGAACAAGCATAAAGTAGATGGCTCACTTGACTAGCACAAAGCTAGGCTCATGGAAAAAGGTTTTGCACAGAAAGAAGGGTTTGATTATGAGGATACTTTTGCCCCCACGATAAAATGGGCTACCATCTAGACTCTCTTTGCCTTGGCAGCTTAGAATGGTTGGAAAGCCCATCAAATGGATGTAAAAACTACTTTGTTAAATGGATATTTGAAAGAAAATGTTTTTATGTCTCAACCAGAAGGATTTGTTGTCAAGGGACAAGACCCCAAAGCATGCAAGCTTATGAAATCCTTGTATGGCCTCAAACAAACACTGTGAACCTGGTATGAGAAATTGATTGGGCATCTTCTGAAACTAAATTTCAAACACTATGATCTTGATGATGAAACTTTATTTGTCAAGAAAGGCGGCGAAATAGTTGTATATCTTGTGGTGTATATAGATGATCTACTGATGATAGGGAGCAATGAACATTGCATTGCATCCATAAATAAAGAATTGAGGAAATGTTTTTAGATGAAAAAATTGGGATATGTTCACTACTATATGCGTATTGAGGTAACCCAATATCATAAGTTTATATTCCTCCCTCAAAAGAAGTATATTGGAGATTTGTTGAACACATTTAACATAATTGAATGCAATCATTTGACCACTCCAAAGGAACAAAATTTAAATCTCACATCTAAAGAAGGAAATGAATTTGAGGATGCAACAAAGTCTAGACAACTCGTAGGAAGTCTTAACTAGGTCACTACTACTAGACCAAATATTTCATTTGTTGTTGGAATCCTCTCCAGGTTTATGCAAAAATATTGTGAGGGTCATTAGTCTGCTGCAAAAAGAGTTATAAGGTACTTGAAGGGAACCCAAGCCTTTAGACTCAAGTATACATAGGTGGATGATTTAAGCTTGAATGGGTACTTTGATTTAGATTCTGATGGAAACAAAGAAAATGGAGTATCTACTTCAGGTTATGTTATGAGTCTTGGATCAGGATCTATCTCCTAGAGGTCAATAAACGATCATTTCCAATGGATTCCACAATAGAAGCAGAATATGTGGCATTTGAAAAAACAACGAAGGAAATTGTGCGACTCAAGAAAATTCTTTAAGATTTGTAGGAGAAACAATTGCATTCTACTCCTCTTTTGATTGACAATACTTCTATAATAAAATTGGCCAAGAATCCAAAGTTCCATGATCAAACTAAGCATATCAATACAAAGTATCATTTGATTTGACATCATGTTGAGACCAAGACTATTCACCTATACCATTGTTCTAGAAATGAGCATATTGCATAAATATTCACCAAAGCACTTGGAAGAGAAAATTTTGAAAGATTCAAAATGATGCTTGGACTTACCAACATCCCTTCAAATTAAGGGGGCGGGGGGGGTTGCGGCGGGGGCGTGACACCTAATCCTTAGGGATTATGAAAACATTGTAAATATTGTAAATATGAAAATGAGAAGGTGAAGAAACATTGGAATATGAATTCCAAGAGTCTCCCTCTCCAATGTATATATTAATAACTCTTTCTAACTAAAAATCATCAATTGGTGGAGTTACCAATGTCAGGTCTAACATCTCATTTATGTTGCTTGAATCTCATTCTCCGTTGAATCACCATGGTGAAATCTAAGTGATCTCACTCATAATCTAGCTAGGGTGTATGGTTTCTACACCAAAACTACCAACCAGACTTGGAGTTTCCAAAAAACCTTGACTCTTTTCCAAGAGCTCTCTATAAAATATTTTTCTCAAATGGAAAAATGCTAGAATGAGGAGGGACCCCCTCAATTCCATTTTTTGTAACTCACTTGACTCTTTTTTCCACCCTTTTTACCTTTTCTCTCCAATTAAATATTGAAATCACTTTTCCTTTCTTTATTTAATAAAGTGACTTTTATAAACTAATTAAAGGCACTTTTAACCCTGGAAAATGCTTAATTCGCCTCCATGGTCACACCGACCACCCACAACCCATTTTTGTCATTTTCAAATATAGATATTTTGGCCCTGATTCCAACGAGTTATTACACTAAGGTGTTTCTCCAAGTAATCATCCTGAAACAACCGTAAGCATAAATAATTGAAATATGCCAGTTAATAACTTTGTTTTACGGAAATTGTTGGAATGTAGTGGGACCAAGATTGAACTATGCAAAACTGGCCCTAATGATGAAAAATGGCAAGCGATCTCAATTGAGCCCCATTAAACTCCTCAAAACCCTCTGCGCCCATGAATAATGTAATCGAACTCCTATGACCTAGTTGACATAAGTCCTGGAAACTACTCCTGATCTCATCACAAGGTAATGCAAAAATTCGGGACATTACAATCTCCCCTCCCTAAAATTGCTTGTCCTTAGGCAATGTCATCACTCGTTACCTTTCCACAAGTTGATCCCCATTAATATCAGGGTCCCAAATATGCCTCTAAGCCACTACATAACATTGTAATATGCCAACATGAATGGATCTCATGATGTTGGAGTCCCAAACCATCTTGATCCTCGTGAATCATTCCTTGCTTCACTCACGTTTCAATAAGGCACAACAACCGAAGGCCCTTTGCATACTACCAATAAGTAGAGCATCTTGATAATGCAAAATCTCAATCAACTCCTCGAAAATTTGCTCTACCTGAAAACCAATCCCATGTACCTCAAGAGTGAACTATTGGAAGTAGAATCCAACTCCTAATGAAAAGGGTCCTCGTCCACATGAAATAACCACGACCTCCTCCTTTGATACCATAAACGAATCACTCATAAGTGAAACACGCTCATCCAAACTGAAGTCCAATGGAAGATATGAGTGATCTTCCCCCGTAAAATATAGGTCATCCCTAATGGTAGATGAATTGCCATGCCTTGTAATGCTAAGATCCCATGCTAATCTCAAAATGGAATTGTCAAGTTGATGATGTGCCATTCTGGACTTGACTAATTTCCCATCGCACTCATACTAAATCCTCCACATCTAGAGCCTCACACCAAAATATCTGTAAGGTCTAAACCCACAACCATGAAGCACCTCCTACCAAGGCATCTCAGCAGGGTCAAAGTCTACCAGTCTATAACTATGTTATCTCTACAATAGATCGAGATATCCCCAAGCTTGCAACTACCAACAGGGAAAAAACCTATGTTATCTCTTACAGTAGATCGAGACATCCCCAAGCCTACATATTCCAACTTGCACCTTGACCATATTCCATAGCTGGGAAGTCCCTCTCCTGACGCATTATGTCCCATCCAACTATATCAAGTGAGCCTCCCATGTCCTGTTGTACATGGTGAGAGAATCAAGGGACAAAAAAAAAGCCTATGTGATTGTAAGCAATGCAGAGGAGAGATAGGTGCGTGAGTCCTTAAGGTATGATCAAGAGACGCTCATTTGTTCCCTCATCAATCCTAGGTAAGCTAAACCTAATGAGATGACTGATGTCCCCATCAAGAGATCTCTCTTGAGGAAACCTTCCAAAATTATGTTGTGCAACATCCTACACTACCGCATACAACCATGTATCCCTACACTCTTTTGCATAGCATTGTACCCCACGCCATATGTTTGTGCACCATTGGATACCACTGGTTGTTGGCATACCACCCTATATCATCTGGTATCACGCATGTTCCAATGTAACTACCACTCTGCTAGTGAACCCACTTTGATGTGAATCCTACCTTCGCATCTGTCCTAGTAGACATGAGTGGCATAATTCCTCACATGCTAATGGGGATGTCACTGTTGTGTCGATCCTAAATGGCTTTTATGTTCAAAACATCAATAGAAGACAATCGTCGCCAAAAAATGTACTACCTGGTAGCATACCAATACCCTCCCATCCAAATAACTCCTGCTTGCAACCTCGCACACAAGCGATGTGCCAGGACGTCTCCCAGATTCTGCTCATAAACTGACTAGCCATTAGTGATGACTGAAATTCCCCTAAAGAATGTGTGCGCTCGGTCACTAGGTCAACCATCACACCAATGTCGTAGCCATCCTATTTATCATATTTATTGGTGTTATCAACGTCATAGGATGGTCCTAATGGAGTATTAAATGTTGTCGTTTTTTCAACCTAATTACACACCTCCTCAACATGAACATATGAATGCACTTCCAAGAAGTCATCCACTTCTTTAGATTTAAGCCCCTGTTTTTTCTTCCCAACTGATAAGAGTGGCTTTAACCATTTAGGATGCTCTAACAATGTCATTAAATTCTTTTTATATCCATGCATAGCTTGCGAAAGCTCCTCCATGACTTCCTACTTTGTACCCATCTTTCTAAATTGGAGTGGGTTCTCTACCTTGATAACTTCAGAACTCATCGAACGACCATGATAGACTGCCCTTCAAACCACACAGTTGTCCAAGACCATTTTCTAACACCATTGTAATATTCCCTCTTGGAAATGGATCAATAAACCCATTGTAATTTCTAAGTTTTATTGAGTTTCTCAATGAGGTGTTTTATCACACAATTTATAGATGTATTGTTATAGGTGTACTTTTTTTTCTTGCCATTTACTTGAACATAGTTATATAATGAGCATAGTAATAATGCAAAGTATTTAAATCAAAAGCATGAAACATATAGTGTTCCCATTAATGAATCAACCCCAAAAATACTCATTTATATCAATCATAGTCATTGAATACATATGTCATCATTAAGCTTGGAAACAAGAAAATATAACACTCAAAATAGAGAGGAACTTGGAACTATCATTGAATGGTTTATATTAGGCCTAGGAATACATATAATGCAAATAGAAGTATGTGTGGAAATAGATTTAATCAGGGACAACTTTTTCATTAACTTGGCATACAAGTACACAATGAATAAACAAAATGGAGGAAACTGGTTTATTTTTGCAGCAAAACGAATGTATGAATATTAGTCCCTTCTAATATAGCTACAACCTCGTAAAATTCCAGAAGGTAGCCCCTTATATCTTTGCCTTCGACACTGATATTAGCTCCCCAAATAAACTTCAAGACACAATCAACTTCAACACTTTGTTTTCTAGAATTCCAAGCATTCAACAGTTAAGAACTTGGCCTCTTACTATGGTCAGCAAGTCTGCCTTTGAATAACCATTGTAGCTCCACTTTAGGACACCACAAACTCAACATATTTTTATCAGGAAAGTTTAGCCTCTTTGAGCAGCTGCTCAACCAACAATTGAGAAAATAGTCACAACCCACAATAACAAAGCAACTCAATCCAAAATAGAGGTATGGAAACACAACTAGCAACAAGGAGGTAACTTGGAAACTAGCAACTATAGAACTCGAAACCCTTTGAATGGTAAATTGACTAGCAACAAGTGGGTAAACTCATATTTGAATGCTACAATAGAAATCAAAGATTTGACCCCTCTAATGAAGCTTGGGACTTAACCTCTTCAATGGATTTGCTTAGCACAATAGGAAGGAACTCTTCCAACATAAAAGATGAAGGAAACTCAACCCTCTTCCAGTGAACTTGACCCCTCTTAACTTGAAAGCCCAACCTGTAAAAGATATATGAAATACCCAATATTAGGAGACAAAATCAGCTGATAACGTTGTTACCTCATTTATCTTCCTTGAATCTCATTCTTCTTTAAATAACAATGGCGAAATCTAGGTGATCTCGCTCCTAATCTAGTTAGGGTGTATGGTTTCAACACCAAAATATAAACCATACTTAGGATTTTCAAAATCCCTAGACTCATCTCCAACTGCTCCCCAAAAATTCTTTTTTCTCAAATGGAAAAATGCTAGAATGAGGAGAGACCCCCACATAGCCCTTTTCTTTAACTCGACTATTTTTGCCATCCTTTTTACCCTTTCCCTCCAATTAAATATCAAAATCACTTTTCCTTTCTTCATTTAATAAAGTGACTTTTATAAACTAATTAAAGCCACTTTTAACCCTGCAAAAAGCTTAATTCGCCTCCATGGTCACACCAGCCACCCAAACACCCCCCCTTTTTTTATCATTTTTCATTGTAGATTTTTTGCTTTGATTCCAATGAACTATTACACCAAGTTGTTTCTGCAAGTAATCAACCCAAAACAACACCTTAAGTGTAATTAATTAAAATATGTCTGTGAATAACTCTGTTTTACGAAAATCTTCAGAATGTAATGGAACCAAGATTTAACTATGTGGAACTAACCCTAATAATGAAAATTGGCAAGCGATCTCAGTCGAACCCCGTAAAACTCCTCAAAACCTTCTGGGCCCACCAATAATGTAATCCATATCTTGTGACTTGGCTGGCATGAGTTTTGGAAACTCCTAATCTCATCACAAGGTAATGCAAAAATTAGGGACATTACATTATTGGTACTAGATAAGTTGAAAAGCTAAACAAGGTGTTGACCACATGAAGATTTTCTATTTTGGCAAAAAGGGTGTTCATTATCATATTAGGATATATAACAGGTTGACTAAGTCACCATATGTTTGGACTCTGCAGAAGTTAGTCCTTGCAATTTTGGTTGTGTGTGTGCGTGGGTGTTTACTTTTCTACAAGTATGGTGTGATTTCATTTTTGCAATGGTGATTTCATTTCATAGCTTAGAAATGTAATTATTTTATTTCATAGAAGCATATTAGACTTTCCAACTAGTTAAATAAGCTTATCCTTGTATATACTATGCATGAGACCTCATAAGCTTTGAGCTCGTAGTTGGAAAACTAATGATATTCTCTTTATTACTCTTACTGCCACTTCTAATGTAATTAAATAGCTCGTCATTTTGGCACCATTAATGGGGAGGTGTCAAAAGACTCAGGAAATATTAGTTTGAATAGATGACAGATGGTAAGGGGATGAGCAAAGAGGAAATGTCAACTACCCTATTTGTAGGGTCTTATACATAGTCTTTTGAATTTTAATTAGATCATATAGTTGCATGAATATAGTTAGAGGTCCACAATGAAGATTTTGTGGTGTAATAAGATCCACTTAAAGCACTAACCATTTTTCAAGAAAACTAGTAATAAGAGGATCACGAGTAACCTTCAAATTCTAATGTGATTCAATGGTTAAGAATGAAACACTCCATGGGCTCTTTGTAGTTTGCAAGATGGTTATGACAAGTTCTCATTCTCATTCTCTCCTACCATAGATTGAACCAAATGTAATCATCTCCATACTTCCCTTATATTGGCCTAATACTCAATGTTTTCATCAACCTAGTAAACTCAACACACACTTCACCTCCACAACTCGTTATGCTTCCCTTAACCAATCCTCCATAAAGACCTCATTAATTTCCTACTCATTCCACAATTAACCTACTCAATAAAGTAACCAAGTCCACTTACAACACTAAGCTATCTCTCTATCCTACTTATTTAAAACAAACAAAATAAATCCAATTTTTATAACCTCTATGAAGCATAATTGGACAAACCTTGTCTGAAAACCAGCTTGCCAGTAGGCAAGGTTTGAGAAAAAGAGTTATTCCAAAATGTTGTACTTTGTTCCAAGTATGTTAGGTTGCTCCACTCTACTCCTAGGGAATGAGATTGATCCTAATTGGATCCTTATATTGTTTTTCATCCATCTCAATGAATTTGGAGTGGAAAAAGTGGAGGAATCAGCTCACGGGACCGTTTTTACTAGCGAGACCTAGTTTGGTGAAACAAGGTCTGAAACCTTCCAAGAGTGTTTTGAGGCATCAAATGAATTTTTTTAGGGGTAAATATTTTTTTGACATAGCGCAGATCATTTTCATGCTATTCTACACGCAGAGACCTTTCCAACGGCACAAGAAGCGCGTCAATCAGAGTCCGTATGCAAAAGTTCTGCCAATCAGAAGTTGACCTTCATGTTTTCACACCTATAGTTCAGGAGGATGTCACTTCAGCCCCCATTATTCATGGAAAAGAGGCTAGCCACGTGTGTCTGATGTAAAAGACTCTGGAAGAGTCTATATTGTAACTCTAGTTAAGAGTTGATGTAGTCAAACTTAACCACTAGTAGGCTATCAAGCTATGTTATAATCGAACCACTAGGAGGAAGAGACATTTCATTCTTTCGAGAGAATTTTGGTCCATAGATGAGAAAAGATAGCCAGGAGAGATAGGAGGTAGGGCGCACAGAGAGGATATGTGCACTGTAGCAACTCACGAGCCACAGGCATTATTTCTTTGTACATGCAGCCATATTTCTTGACAAAGAAAGAGAGCAAAGCGGCCTCACCTTCCATCTAGGTTTTCTCCCAAAAGGGTTTCCCAAAGAGCATATCTTGTGTCTTATGTGTGTGTGAGATTATTTTTTCATTCTCTAATTTTCTGCATAATTTCCATTCACATGCATGCACTAATTATAGTTAAATCCACTGATCTTAAAGTTTAATAAACTATAATAGTGTAGAATTTTCAGAGTTTTAATATAATATTATTATATGTGTTTTGACGAACTGTCCAATGGAATATCCACAACAGTTACAGATAATTTGGTATCAAAGCAGGTTTCTTTGGGTATTTTTTGGAGATTGCAGGGATCTAGATTGGCAAGGCCAAAAATCGTAAAACCCTAATCACGGATGATGAATCTATAAACGAACCTCGTGATCTCACAAAGGTGAGGTTTTCGTGGCTCAAACAACAAATCACAGATATAAACCGCAATGTAAACCTTCTCATGGTGACCTATTGTAGCGGCTACAACCACCCTCCAAAATTTTTCCTTAGCCTCGTTTTGGAGCCTCCCTTCTAACCTTCACAACATCTTTGTCTTACTTCGTCAAGTACTCAACCTTTAGCGTTTTCCTTGCACAAAGGTAGTTTGTTGATCACAGTTGATCCATTCCCCTCACATGATGCTCACGCAGACTTTGTCCAGCTACAGGTTGAGCAACTTCCCCTTGAAAATTGTGCATTTCTGGAGGGCAACCAGCCTTCCCTCCAGGATTTGTGCAATCCTCTTTGACAACTTGCTGGGCTCTAGGATTGCGAAATCCTGCCAGTCAATCCTCCCAGCAGGATTTGCGCAAATTTTCCTAACAACAAGTTGTTTAGCCTAGGATTTGTGCAAATCTGGGCAGCAGTCAGTTGCTCTGCCCAGAAATTGCGCAAACATCCTGGGCATTCAGCCCAACTCCCAACTAGAAATGCACATTTTTCTCCAGTAGTCAAGCAATCTCTTGCATGTGCAGTTGAGTTAACCACTTCCCTCCAGGACTGAGCAAAACAAACTTCCATCCTTGGGTTGTTTCTCCCAAGGAATCATGCAAAGGTATCCCTTGTTTCAGGGATCTATGTTTAGTAGTTGGAGGTTACATGCAACGAGCAATTTTTAAACCTCCCACCAAGTGTCGCTTCCCCTAGATTTGTGGCATGTGCGTCACAACCTCGATGTTATCAAAAATCATCAACCGAATGCTCAGATCTCATTCCTCACATCAACTTTGCAGCTCTAACATCCCACATCACATCTAGGAGTAGTTGACACATTCATCTCAGTTGTTTTGGGGTAAGCCCACTTCCCATGCCTTCTGCTGCATTTTTATTGCTTCTTGTGTTTTCACTTGTGGGAGTATTGTTTGCTTGATTTCTTTGAACGCTTGCTATCGTTTACATATATACTAGCTTGTCCTAGCTCCATTTTAGTTTTCTTTGCTATCTCACTACTATCACATGCATGAAACTGCTTTGCACGGATGCTCGCCCAACCGGTGAATTGCCTCACCCACATGCATGTTGATCTGTTTGTTGAATCTTTCATTCATATGTTTTCATGCATTGTTAATCACTTTTGCTATCACTTAGTGTCACCATGCATTAACTGACTTACTTGCTTTCAGTTGACCGTCAGCGAGTTAGGCCAACTTTGGCCCGGGCTCTGTCTTCTCCAAGGCTTCTTTGCGCAATCTGGGAAAGGAAGGCTCACCTTCCTCTCTAGAAATATGTATTCCCACCCATCACTGGCCTTCAGGACTGTTTTATGCATTTCTAGAGGACAGTGGCTGCTTGGCCCAAGAAATTGCGCAAATCTGTCCCTGGGCCAATAGTCCTTCCTAGCTGGAGTTGCGCATTGCGCAATCCCAACAGTCAGCATCCAGATTGGACTGTGCATTGCGCAGTTCCAGTGGTAATTCAGTCTCCCAGCAGCCTAGACTGTGCCTTGTGCAGTCTTGGTAGTCAATCTCCTGACCTCCCGGCTAAAATTGCGCAACCTTCATGATCGTTCACCCAGGTATGTTGCAAGTCAGTTCTCATGTTCATTTTGGTTTTGGACTGACAGATTGCTTGCCATGAGTGTTTCCATGTCTCCAAGTATCACAGGTGTTCAACTGCCTCTCAGTAGTACAGGTACAATGGTTTCCAGGAGAGCAGAGATGAAGACATTGTTCAAACCACACTTTGGGATGCAGTCGATCAAGTGTCTATGGACTTGCCTACCCACGAAGACATCAAGTTGTTCATAGACAAGGACATCAAGATATGACAATTACAACATCACAACAAGTAGCATCATGAACGGCAGATGAAGATAACATACCAAATGCAATGAATGCAAGAGGAAGGTTTTTGACAACACGGAGGCAGAACAAGGTTGCAAGCTCAAGCAGGTCCATTGATGATGAAAGCAACATTGGAGACTCTAGCTATGAAGTGACGGCGCGACATGAAGATCGCGTGAAGGTAGAAGATGGAACAAAGTAGGAGTTGCATGTGCTGAAGCAGCAACTCAGGAAGAACATGAAGCTGCACGGACAGACAAATGAGTTGCAACAGGAACATGAACAACAATGGGTGCAACATGCACTCACAAATGAAACTGCGCCCGTACAAGTTAAGGATCCATCCCAGCAGCTGATACAGAGCAGACATGGTGAGCGGCGTTTTTTATCGCATGCAAGGGATTCAGCAACATGCATGTTGTTGTGGCACACATGCAATCCAATCCATTTAGCACACTCACCAAGGCGAAGACATGAAGCAAGTCCAACTAAAGCTAAACATGTACTTCGGCAAGTTGATGTGCATGACCACCAACATACACTTGAAGGTCAGCACAAACACTATGCATCAGTGTGTTGTCGGTTCATCCACACCCAAGAAAACCATGCGCATGATACCAAATGAGTTGGATGAAGGGGCCAAACCAATGCACATGTTGCAATGGAGGCAAGAGTTTTCTTAAGCAAAATGTCACCATGAGGTGCATGCCTACCATCACAGATGACCAAGCTTGGCATCAACTCACCACCTTCACCATCACAAGCATGTCAAAGAGTTGGTCTCACCGCAGTGGACTGAGTGTCAGTGATGTCTTGCTTGGCTTGCTCAAGCCATGTTGTCTCACATGAGTACATGTGCATTGTAATGTTGAGTCATGTCAAGTGTAATTCAAGTGTCAATAGTTGGATGTAACAATCATAGAGTAGCTGAAGAGTCATGAGGGTAGTTGAACTGTCATAAAGGGGAATGTTAAGGGTCACCCCACCCTTTGCTATAAATAGTCCCTCATAACTCATTGTATAGGATTTTTGGTCAGCCAAGCTTCTACTAAGACTATCTTGAAGAAGTTTTAGATAGTATTGTAATGCACCTTGGCTTCTCCACTACATGGAGCTAGTACATCTCTTTCGAGGAGTAGGCAGATGTGGTTGTAACCTTCCACTATTGGGGCTAGCATGTTTACATGGATGTATTGTATGATTGTGACTTACACTTCTTTATGTAATAAGAGCCAACACATTTTCATGCATATGTTGTTATTGTAGTTGGACTGCTCCAGTTGCTTTAATGATATATGATGTTTAACTTACGTACTTGTGTATGAACTGATTCAAATGCAATTATATGAATCTTGTTGTTAATGTGTTGCATATGTTTTTAATGCTGTCATCGTCTATGTCGATTGCTCTGCTAGACATCAGACAAACCTTTCAGTTGAACCTTTCTATAACAACTATCGCACTCATCTCAGACTAATCCATGAGTGATGTACGTGTTTTTTTTTTCTAAGTTAAGACTAACCTAAGTACCCATGGGGGATTTGAACCAGTGACCTATCGCAAGGAGTGCCTTAACAGCGCACCCATTCACCGTCAATCCAAAGCCCCGTGGGCGAGTGATGTACGTGTTATCTTACCTTGTATGCAGTGATTGTCGCATCCGAGTGGACTTCTCCACTAGAAGTTGTGCATGTCCTTTGTGTTGTGTGTTCCTACCCGAGTTGGGACCGATCCATTTCAACTTGGAACTCACCTTCACCTCCTTCCCCTTTCGAAGTGTTGGAACCTCTCATACACCTTCCTTGAGTCACTGCATCAGTCGCACCCTTGCTACTGATAGAATTATCTCACTTGCCTCTGTGCGACATCGCGGTTAAGGCATTACCTTACGACCCATTGTTGGGACTCCTATACCAAATGGTCTAAGGTCTAATTGGGACTTCTTACTGGGGAGATCCCCTTAACATGTTGGTGGTTCCAACACTGTCAACACAACCCTAAGAAATAAGTTGGGGATATTAAGAGAAGATGGGGGTTTGAATGCAAATGAAAAATCAAAAAGGGGATCGGGAGATCAGGAAGACATAGAGAACCAACCGAAGAAAGAACCTAGAAAGAATCAACCCATTTCAAGTGTCGTGAATCAATCCTTGTTCAAAATGGAAGAAAAAGTCAACAACAAACCGTACCATGATGAGATTGACAGTCCGAAGCTGAATCACTGGTCGCAACAACTGAAAGTATATTTCAACATCCATCAGATCTAGGAAGGGCAAAAGATCTCATTTGCAGGGCTGAAATTAGAGGACCATGCACTGACTTGGTGGGAGAGCCACACAGAAACCCTGAGGTTGGAGGGGAACCCCAAGTGACTAAGTGAGAAGATTTCAAAACCATTATTAAGTCACTGTTTTATCCCATTGGGTACATGGAGGACCAGTGGATTCGGTGGCATTAATATAGGAAAAAGTTGGGCCAAAGCATGTAGGAGTGCACTAAAAAATTCAGAAAGATGGCTATAATGTTGGGAATCTCTCCAAAGAACTGATATGTACTCCTCAAGTATTTATAAGGTATGCACCACCATCTATGGGAGCAAGTGATGTTGTTCAAGCCTAAATCGATGGACGAAGCTTGTGTACAGGCATAATACCTGGAGAACATAGGCCTAAAAAGAGCGTAATCAAGTTGATTGAAGAAAAAGGAGAAATAAGAAGCTTCCAAGGAGGGGAAGAAGAAGCAAAAAGGTGGAAAATATATAAAGACGATAGCCAAAGCACACCAAGCAAAGATCCTAGCAACTACTACAACCACTCTAACATTGATGGCCATACAAAGGAGAAGTGTTGGAAGTTGCATCTAGAGCTAAACCCGAAGAACAAGAAGAAAGATAATAAGAAGATAAATATCATGGCCATTGCTTCAAGCAATCAAGTTGAAAGTAGCTTAGACGTGGATGAGAAGATCATATGTACATCATTGCAGAAGGAAAGTTTGTGATCGTCCAAACCCATATCCAGTGGGATGGGTAAATGTGGAGGCAGAGCTTAATGTAATAAAACAATGCAAATTTAGATTTTCTATAGCGCTGATTTTATTTATGAAGTAGATCTAGACGTGGTTCCCCTTGATGTATGTGGAGTCGTGTTTGGGAGTCCATACATGTACATGCGTGATGCAATATTCACGAGGAGAGCTAGTCGATACTAGCTCATTAAGGATGAAAAATCGTTCATAATCAACACACACAAAGGTAAGTCAAAATTTCACTAGTAAGTGCCAACTAAGCCAAGAAATTGATCAGTTCCAGCAAGAAGTATGTTTTATTATTTTTAAGAGAAAGCCAGTCTGAAGAGGGTTCAATAAGAGAAAAGGCATCCTTGAAGGGGTGTACTAAGAAACATAAACAACAATTTGAGGAGATGTTATAGGCATACAAGGATGTGTTTTGAGAGCCTAAAGGGTTACCACCTAAGAGAGAAGTGGAGCATGACATCCAGCTATTTCCAGACTCCCCATTTCCAGATATTGGGCTGTATAGGAAGTCTATTATAAAATCAAATGAGGTGAAGAAACAATTGCAACAACTACTGGAATAGGGTGTCATTCGATCGAGTACATCAACATGTGTATCACCCATCATCATTGTGTCGAAGAAGGATGTGACTTGGCGGATGCGTATATATTATAGGGCATTGAATAAAATCATACTCAAGAACAAATACCGCTTGGCCAGGATAAACGATCTACTATATTAGTTGTAACAATCAAAGTATTTCACCAAGTTGGACTTGAAGTCTGGATTTCACCAGGTTCGAGTCAAAGAAGAAGATAAATGGAAGACCGCCTCCAAAACCAGGCAAGGTTTGTATGAGTGGTTAGTAATGCCATTTGGGATATGTAAGGCACTAGATATGTTTATGAGATTAATGAATGATATAATATGCCCTTTTATAGATTCATTTGTTATTGTCTATCTGGATGATATACTAGTATATAGTGTTACCTAGGAGTAGCATATTTCACATTTGATGTAGGTGCTAGAAACATTGAAGAAGCACCAACTGTTAGCAAATATCAAGAAGTGTGAGTATGCGCAAGAGTATTTTGTGTATTTGGGGTATGTGATTGGTGGAGGAGAGTTGAAGATGGATCCTTCCAATATGGAAGCCATCATGAAATGACCAGTGCCTACTAATGTTTCCAAGGTCAGGAGTTTCATTGGGGCAACGCAATATCTGAGGAAATTCATAGCCACATTTTCAGCAGTAGTGGCACCATTCCTCTCCATAACAACATGTGGTAAGAGTTTTAAGTGGCAAAAAGGTCAGTAGAAGGATTTTGAGGATTTATAGAAGAAGATCAGTCATGCACCAGTTCTAACATTACCAAACTTGCAACGACCCTTTAAAGTGGAGATAGATGCGAGTGGGTATGCTATGGGAGTTGTCTTGATGCAAGGAGAAAGGCATGTATGCTACCATTCTAAAGTATTTCATGGGGCAGCCTTGAACTACCCTACCTACAACAAGGAGTTTTATGCCATGGTGCAAGTTGTGAAGAAGTGGAAGCACTATTTGATGGGAAAGGAAATAGTAATCCACACAAATCACCATCTGTTACAGTACTTGTAGGCCCAAAGTAAGCTACAACAGACCAAGCGTTACAAGTGGATGGGTTTTTTACAACAATCTCATTTGGTGATCAAGTATAGGAAGGGAAACACAAACAAGTTGGCTGATATGATTTCAAGGCCACCCACATCAAAGATTACAACTTTGGGGACTCTTATGCACATGGAGCCAGTCACCCATGATGCATACAAAGAGGCATATTCAGAGGATGAGGACTCCAAGGAGGTGTATCAATAGTTGCATAGTCAAAGTGATGTGCACGATGACGACAACACCGTTGACTACCATCTCTTGGATGGGTTACTCTACAGGATAGATAAGCTATGTGTTCTTAAAGGTGATGATTTGTAGCTAATTACTAAATTAGAGAGGCTCACACCTCCAAGGTTGCATGGCACTTTGGTGTAGGGAAGATTGTGGCTAACTTGTAGAGGTATGTGTATTGGCCTAAGATACAAGAGTAGGTATCTAGGTTCATAAGAGGATGCATGCTTTGTTGTACCAACAAGCCTAGCAACAAGAAACAGGGTCTATATTATCCCTTACCTATACCTACTCATCCTTGGGAAAGCATTTCCATGGAATTTGTTGGAGGTTTACCGAAAACCAAGAAGGGACATGACTATTTGTTCATGGTAGTTGACAAGCTCAGCGAGATGTGTGTTATGATGCTTTGTAAAAATACCATCAGTGGACAAGAAGTAGTAAACTTGTTCTTTGGATAGGTCTGGGTGCACTTTGGGATACCAAGAGCACTATTTCAAACATGGACATAATATTTCTCAATGCATTCTGGACTGCATTGTGGGAGAAGATGGACACAAAGTTGAAGAGATCTATAACATTCCATCCACAAACAGATGGGCAGACAATAGTAGACAACAAGACTCTGGTGCAACTTATGAGAGGATACAACCAGAAGCACCTGAAGACCTGGGATGAAAACCTGGTATATATACAACATTATTATAACAAAGCAATCCAAACTTCTACAGGAAAGTCCCTATTTGAGACTTGTTTTTTATTTGCCACCTTCACCTTTGGATATTGCATATGGGTAGCAAGGAGGAGTGAGGGAATATCTTACAGGAGATGCTTTGAGGATAAATTTTTTATAGAAAAGATCAGACATATCCATCTACAAGTATAGGAAACATTGAAGAAGTTGTAGAAGTATAAGGCCATGCATGATCAACATAAAATAGAGAAACCATTCAAGGTGGGAGATAGAGTATGGCTATAGTTGAACAAGGAGAAGTTGTAGGGGCCTTGTAAGAAAATCAAGGCTTTAAGGTATGGTCCCTTTAAGATATTGGAAACGGTGGGTGATAATGCCTATCGAATCAATTTACCAACATATATGCGCATTTACTCAGTTGTGAATGTAGAGAATTTGAAACTATATGAGCCTTCCATGTTAGATCAGGAAGAGGAACGGGTCCCACCTTCTATGGAGGATTTGGCACCAGACGCTCAGGCAGAGTTGATAGAGGATACAATTTTGCAGAAGTGTTCCAAATCTATAAGACAGGGGTAGCATGACCTTTGGCAGATTGGGTTGAAGGGACAACTTCTAGACAAGGCCAAACGGTACACCGGAGAGAAGGTGGAGGAAAAATTTCCTCACCTCATTTAGTAAAATATTTTGGGGACCAAAAGCCTCCCAAAATGGGGAGGTGTGATCCGAATTGGATCATTATATTGTTTATCATCCATCTCGATGCATTTGGAGTGGAAAAAGTGGAGGGATCAACTCACATAACCGTTTTTACCGGCGAATCCTAGTTTGGCGAAACGGGATTTGAAACCTTTCGGAATCATTTTGAGGCATCAAACGCCGTTTCCAATGGTGTAAGAAGCATGTGAATCGGAGTTTGTATGAAAAAGTTATGCCACTCATAAGTTGACCTTCCGGTTTTCACACTTATAGTTCGGGAGGATGCTGCTCTAGCCCCATTATTCGTGGAAAAGGGGCTAGCCACATGTTTTTGATGTAAAAGACTCTATAAGGGTCTATATTGTAACTTTGGTTAAGAGTTGATGTAGTCAAACTTAACCACCAGTAGGCTATTAGGCTATGTTATAAACGAGTCACTAAAAGGAAGAGACATTCCATTCTTTCAAGAGCATTTTGTTCCATAGATGAGCAAAGATAGCCAGGACAGATAGGAGGTAGAGCACACAGAGAGGATCTGTGCACTGTAGCAACCCACGAGCCACAGGCATTACTTCTTTGTAAACGTGACAATATTTCCTAACAGAGAAAGAGAGCGAAGCGGCTTCACCTTCCAGTTGGATTTTCTCCCGAAAGGGTTTCCCAGAGAGCATATCTTGTGTCTTATGTGTGTGTAAGCTTATTTTTTCGTTCTTTAATTTTTTCATAATTTCCATTCACATGCATGCACTAATTACAATTAAATCCACTGATCTTAAAGTTTAATTAACAGTAATAATGTATAATTTTTAGAGTTTTAATATAATATTATTAGATCTGTTGTAACAAACTATCTAGTGGAATATCCACGGTAGTTTACAGATCAAAGATGCATCTAAAAATTCTAGGAACATGCAAACCTCAAAGGAGATCAAAGAGCCATGGACAACATTTTACAGAGAGCAAACATTGGAGCTAGAGATTGAGGAATTTATTGCATGCTTGTCACTATATTCGTTATGCATTAATGGATGTAATGGACAAATATCATAATATAGTTATTGTATAATAGAGGAAAAGAGTCAAGGAGGCAATGGTTACATTTTCTTGGTTCCATATAATTGTCAAGTAATTGTACCACTCCACTCTTCAATAGTTCTTGGCACCATTCCCACTAGAGCAGTTGGTTATTAATATCCTGCTATCCATTGAGGTACATTTTTCAAATTTGGATATGAGTTCACTCAATATCCTGATACGTAAATGGATGCATTGGAAGTATTACTACACTTGAGGAACACACACACATATATATAACATTTAATTATGACAGCTAGACTTTTGGTGTAGGGAAACATGAGCCTTTTCTGAAAACCATGGTGATGGTGGGGGAAAAATTCAAACAACAATAATTTATTTGAATCTTTCAAGTTCATGTACCTCATTGGAAGTCTTGACATTTTAGAGCTTGATTTTTGATTCAACAATCAAGATTTATTTTCATAAAAATACTTTGATAGATCATTCTTCTAAGTTAGATCTAGAGCTTAGTTTTCTTCCCGCAACGTCCAACATTTAGATGGTTATTAGCTTAAATGCTTTCCTATTTTCATTTATGAGTAACGATATTTTCAGTTATGAAATTCCAAGTTCTAATCTTGAAGAGTTTCAACAATAAAGTTCAAGTATTAGGTTGAAGTTCCAATTATGATTTTTTTTCGTATGCAAACTTTGAGATTGAGCAGTAGAAATAGATTAGTCCCAGTATTTTAGATTTAATAAAAAAAAATTCATAGGTTCTTAAGCTTTCAAATCCCAACTTTCGGCATGAAGACTTCAATATTCCCACAGTTAAATCCAACCATATAAGTTTTCTCTATTCCTGTAGTCAAGAGGAGATTAGAACTCAATGTTTCAAAATTTAAGTATTGTGTCTTGGAGAAGATCACAACCTTAGTTTGACTTAGTAGCAGCTTGAACATTGACCGATCTTCAACATTGTCAGAGTCACAAAGCGTTTCAATAGTTACCAACAATCCTTTGGTGACTACTTTTCAACAGTTACTGGATTCACCTAGTAGTTACTAGAAGTCTTGTCGCAAGTCGTATGAGGTTTGTTTCATAAACCCAATATGTTTTTATGTTAACAAGTTCCAGATTCAAAATCCTAGGTACCAAAGCAATTCATAGACTCTTATTTTAGTCATCCAAAATCAATTTTCTTTAGTAGAAAAAGTGTCTTTTTGTCCAAATCATATTGTTCCATATTTCTTGATTCAACATTAGCAATGAGTATTGATGTTTTTCCATTCCAACAAACAAACAAAAAAGGTTCAGATTTGTCTAGCATGATTTAGGTTCTAAAGATTCTTGTCCGCTCGCTCATGTTATATTCCCTCCGACTTCATCACAATCAACTCCAATTGTGCCAACCATGATCTCATATTCTAGGAAGTTGTTAACATTTAGATTTCATGAGTAACTTAACTCTTGATATTGCATCAAGATCAATTTTGGATCTACAAATTCTTCGCGATGATTTCAAGATTCAGTGCCAACAATAATCTAGAGAATTTGCATCAACAATGCACATCATGAATAACAATGCATATCACAAAGGAAACAAATGAAGTTGATGTCCCTATACGTGGCACTCAACTATGAACAAAACCATGAGACAACTAAAAGAATCGCTCTTCAATTGATAGTTATGAGCTCTTCGATGGTTGGTGATCACCATTGGTGTTAAACATTTTAGATTCTGAAGTGTGATTCTCATATTTTTTAATTGGGATTAAAGTCGATGGTATCCAAAGACAACACACAACTCCATTAAGGAATCAAATAAATTTTTAAAGTGCCATAGGGAAAAATCATGCATGGGCGGTGTTGTGAATGACCTTGGAAGAAAATATGTTTTGTATATCAAAAATAAATTGCCACAAAAATAATGAAGGATGTTGATTGAGTTGTTAACTCACTTAAAGGGGTTGGAGTCTTTTTATTGGAAAATGGCAAGTTATGGATCAGTAGGACTAGGCTCCACCATGGTTCTATGCTAGAATAACAAATTCTCTAAGACACAAGATTAAGTTTATTTAACAATGATATCAATTATCATTACATCACCGCAACCATTGGTTGAGGTGATTGGTTTCACAAAAGGCCATGTTTTAGTACGAAGGCTACCACCTAAGAAGTTAGAGGACCATATGCAATGGTCATTGCTCCAATAAGAGAGCTTGCACAATAAATAGAAGCAAAGACTACTAAGCTTGTTCATTACTCATTGCCTCTTTATAGTTTTCTCAATACCAGTGTTGGAAATATTGAGAGGGGGGTGAATCAATATTTCCCTAATTTTACACAATTGGTTAGTTTATTTCCTTTAGACATTCAAAGCATAAACCAAAACAACATCAAAGACAATATATGGAATATGTCTCAATCAAGTGTTTTGTTATATACAATCTACATACACATTTACTAAATAAATATGGAATGAAGTACAAGACTCCCCAAGATTTTTACTAGGAAGCTGGAAGAAAGCAAATGCTCCCATAATGGTTTGGGCTCTCGTACAAGGAATAATGGCCCAACTAAAATTTTTGTGCAACTTCTATTGCTACATTCTCACTACCACTACTTTTGCCACTCACTATCATTTCTACCCAATCTCCCCCCCGCTACCAGTGCTACTACAACTATCATTCTACCACTACCTATGCTCATCCACTGTAGTTACTCCTCAATAGAATGCCACCATCATGGTTAATGTTGTAATCTCTACTCATAACACTTCTACTAATTATATATACTAAGCCTTAGATAATAAATTGTCACAACAATTGTACATCATTGTTGTGTGTATCAACATCAAGGTCACACAATCACTACATTCATTTCACTGATATGTCAATGGTTCTGTCAGTCAAAGTCTATCAAGGTTACTATTATAGGGTTACATGTAACACTATCTTACACTTTGTCAAGTTGTCATGTACTTTAGTAAAGATATTGTCTCAATCATTATTGTCATCAATCACACTCTGCTTAATGAAAATTGTATCAAACCCTAACATATTATCATATTCTTCAACAAGCAATACAAATGCACTATCAAACAATCCATGCAATGCATATGTAACTTGACAACTTCACTACTAGCATGGAACAAACCTTACTGAGTATGTTTAGAATGTGTCATCTAAAGATGTCTACAAAACTTCTTTCATAATCAACAATTTTTGTCTCAGATGACGATTATGCCTTCAGGGTTATATGAAGCAATCTTTTGTCGTGTTGTCTCAAGTGTCACAAGAAAACATGATTCGCTATAACTACTGAAAATACAATTCCCATCTCTCTATCAAACTCTAATCATCACATCATTATTTTATTCAAAAAATCAAGATTTTGGTCATTGTTGCTTCAAAGCCAACTTTAAAATAGATATTGCAAGTGCATGAAAACAATTACAGAATCAAGGACAATTGTCAAGTACTGCGATGCTAGAGTTGGTTGTAAAACACAATTTGGATCATGTAAGGGAGCCACTTTGTAGCCTAGGCTAGTTCATATCAATTATAGAATGCAACATAGAGATATATTGAGATGCCACAAAGATATAGAGATGGAATAAACCATTTTATAAGATATTGTAATCCACTGCAAATTCAATCCATACAAAATAGGTGTGGTCCACTTTCAACATAATGCAACCATAGCAATAGTGATGATGCCATAGATTATTGATGTGAGTGGTCCCACTATGTGCATGAGAAAAATGCTTCTATAATGTGATATATATATATATATATATATAGGTTGTCATTTAAGAGATAGTTCGATCTCAGAGTGTATGAAGTCTATGTTCTTCAGAGATAGATAATCTGAGCCCCATGGAAAATCAAGTGCGATTTTATGAGATGTGATCCACAAGAATTGTGAATTGTTTTCAATATGTGTTACATATGGGCCCCACCATTGTTTCTTTTAGTTTTCTTAATTAAAGCACAATTTACTATTTTTGGCAGTTTTTTGGGTCCTAAACTTACAAAGTCATTTTGAGGCCCCAAACGACATTTTTTTGGAAAACGGGCAAACCCAAAACTTTTACGAAAGTTTATTATTGAAAGTTGTAGTCATTGGATAAACCTTTATAATGAGGTATCGTACACGTCAAACAGAGATATCATGCCAAATTTACAACCCCGGGAAGTTGCTATACCAATTTACCCCAACGGGGCCCACAAACTTTTGGCATTTCATATCCTAGGGCTAGGTTTTTGGGTGTTTAGAGTTTTCCATTGTTTCTCGATAACAAATAGGCCTCCGAGCCTTATTGTAACATAGTTCAAAAGACATGTATCCACCACATCTCTTCTGAAAGATAAGCCACCATTGCCTGAGCTAGTTTATTTCCATTCTACATGTAAACAATTTCTAGTGCTTTGTTTTTTTTTTTTTTAAAGTTCGGTTGCTATATTAGAATCTGAAAAAAGTTTCAGGAGTTCAGTCTCCTCTGATACATGATATGCCATTGTTTGTCTTGATCAAGGGGTTTACAAAATGAGACTACCTCCTTGATCCTTGCTTTGGTACTTTTGCTATTGCCTAGAACTGAGCTACTATAGATTCTGATAAAAGAGAATAACAAAAAAATGCATCTGCAATACATTTAGTCTATCATTATGTGCTGGATGTGCCTCGCCGTGGATTGTCTGGCTGACCATCTTTTGCTTCCTGCTTAACGCTTGAAGAGCTGGTGGCAACAACGTTCCTCTTGTCCATCATATACTTGATAATGGATATGGATTCCTCTGCATGAGCACAACGATTGATAAGCTGCCTGAACTGCTCTTGAAGGGATGATGCTTTATGCATAAACAGCTGAATCTCAACCTTATATTTCTCAGTCATGATACGGTCTTGTTCGTAGATCCTTCGGTTCTGCTCGTCAAGACGCCGGTCATGTTCTTCCAGCCTAGCATCCAGGAGCTTTTGCTTGTCATCTAAAATAGTCTGTTGGGTCCTTATTTCCTCAAGCTCTTCCTGCAGGTCAGCACAGTGCAGGCAGTCCTCGTTGCGCGCCATGATTAGGGAGTAGGTGAGACTGCTGAGGATAGAGGTGCGGTAGGTAAGGGCCTTATGAGCGTTATGAGAAGGGCTGTCAAAGCTGCGTAGACTGATGAAACGGGCGGGAGAGAGGGAAAATCCCGCAGAATTCCTAACGGTCCTGCTTGAGAGGAGGGATGAGTTCCGACAACGCTCAATTGAGGAGAGGGTATCAGGAGTTCGGGAGCTGAAATTAGTGATGCAGCAGAAGGGGATCGAAAAGGGGGAAGAGGGGAGAGCGGGACGATTCTGAGAGGGGGTTAGGAATGAAAGAGCGGGGAAGTGCGCTGAACAATGGGCGATTTCACTAGCTCTGTTTGAAGAATTCCTGAGAGACACAGATTTCCTGATAGGCGGAGGAAGAGTTCCAGATAGGCGGGGGGTGAAGGAGGAGTTTTGGATATCAGGGGATCGGGTACTGGAGTAAATGATGTGACATAGGGAGTTCGAGAAGGGGGAAGGGATGTGCAGGACGAAGCTGGGAGGGGGGTGGGAATGAAGGAGCAGGGGAATTTACTGGAAGGAGAGCGATTTCACGAGCTCTGGCTGCAGAGTTCCTGGTTGACACATAATTCCTGCTAAACACGAATGCGTTGGTTAGTGCGAAATAGTTTAGAAATTGCTGAAAAGTTACCAGAATGGAGCCTTGCCAGTCGCTCCAAGTGAGCTCACTCGTCCCCAGTCGAGGATTCCTCACTTCGCCTTTGTCGCCGAGAGACTGATGAGTGCTGCTTTGGGGGCAGAGCGACGGATTTATAGAATGAGGCAGGCTGTAGTCGAGGTCCCAAGAGTGATCCAGATTCACGAGGAGGATGCTGGCCTGAATCAAATCCTTCAGAAGATCGTCCATCGTTGATCCTGCTCTGTAACTGCCGGCGCTGAGTTGATTACTGGTGCTAGTGATCGAGTGTCTACTGCTGTCTGAAGTCGGACGAGCTTGCTTTGATGTGCTGGGGTTGCAGAAGAGTGTCCTGTTTCTGAAGTGTCCTTTCCCATTGCACGCTTGATTGACCAAGCATTGCAGGACAATGCGTTGAAGATGCTGCTTCATGGTATTGGGTGAAGATTGTCAACTGCGTTACACCTTAACGCTCCTGCCATTCTTCCAACAACGTTGTTCGCTTTTTTGTCTTCCTGTTTATTGAGTGTGCGGAGGACGTGATAAAACCGAATATCTTCAAAGTTTTTTAGGAGGAGCTTAATACGATCTATATGTTGCTGAAGGTTGCAGTTGGGGGATCTCTGCTTATGGGTCATAAGGCGAATTATAATGGCAGAATCCCCAAGAGCTATGGCCTTTTTGATCCCCAGATTTTTTAGTTGAAGTAATCCTTGGTATAAGGCTAGTGCCTCTGCGTTGTTATTAGTTTTTTCTCCCATGCTCCATTCATAACTGCAAATATTGTCCCCTGCCTCGTTTAAAATTACTCCTCCCGCTCCTGCTTGGCCTGGGTTCGATTTAGATGCTCCATCAAATTGAAGTATTGTGTAGTTGTTGCTCTGAATCCACCTCTTAAATTCTTGAGCTGGGAGCCTGATTTCCTAATCCTTTGTTTGAGTGTGCTGCGGACTGTATTTCTTTTGATCCCCTTGATTTTGTCCTGGACGTTCCAGGATGTGGCTAATGATAAACCTTTCCTCCACTGTGTAATCCTTTGCCTAGACATTCCCATTGTGTTTTGCTGCTATTGCCTCTTGTGCCAAGATGTGAGCTTTGCTGCATGTTGTTCGAACATTGGTCTCTTTGTTTTGGAAAATTTTCTTGTTCCTTGATAACCAAATTCTCCACAACAAGGAGTGAGGAATAGTATTCCAGATTCTTTTAACAAGCCTGCTCCTTTTTTCCTTCCATGGACAATTTCTTTTCCATTCGTACATTGTCTCAGCAATGGTTTGCTGAGGTTGCCAATCGATGTTGCCCAGTGAAGACATTTTGGTCCAGCATCTTTTGGCAAAGGGACAGTCTATGAACAAGTGTTGCATTGTCTCCTCTGCTGAGCAGCAGTTGGGACATCTGGATGGACCGTTGATCCCTCTCTTGATTAAATTCTCCGCTGTGAGGACTTTTCCTTTTAGTAACAGCCATGTGAAAAACTTAATTTTTGGAATGGCCTCTGATTTCCAGATTATTCTCCAATGATTCCAGATAGGAATCTGATATGTGTTATTGCAGATATGTTGATGCCCTGACTTGATGGAGTAATTTGATCCTGTGGGATCCCAACGAAGTCCATCTGCTGCTTCTTTTTTGATTGGGGCTCTATTGTAAAGATTTGCTTTGAGAGCGGAGTAGCTCGCTTCCAAGGTTGTTGGGATACCCGGGAATTCCCAATCTGTCCAGGCATGTGTGTCTGGGTCCCATTTCGAGATTTGGCCGAGTCTGTAGGTGCCTTTGTTGTTGAGATAGTGGATGATTGGAAGGACTTCTTCGATAGTGTTAAGAGGCTGGAATCCCATTATCTTATCAGTGGCGAAGTTAATGCTGTCCCCTCCTCCAGGGATTTTTGAAGTGTTTTGCTTGAGGAAAGGGATTGCTTTCTTGCAGAGCTGCCAGATTTTGGAGGAGTCCCTATTGGGGATGCCATCTTCTAGAAGCCTTTGTCTTGTGCCATTGAGATATTTGCTTTCTATAACTTGCTTCCACCATGCTGTTGGTCCATTGATTAGCCTCCAAGCCATTTTGATCCCAAATGCTAAATTGAGGATTTTTGGAGCTCTTATTCCAAGGCCTCCTCTATCCTGAGATTGGATTACATTTTTCCAGTTGACCAAGTTAAATCTATTCTTTTCTTTTTTTCCTCCTTGCCATAGGAAGTTTCGGAGGGCAACTTCCAGTTTATGGTGGAAAACAGCAGGGGCTTGGTAAAGAGAAAATCTATAGAGGGGCAAGGAAGTGATACCTGATTTGAGCAGAATTAATCTGCCTGCCGGGTTGAGCCAATGTGTTCCCCATTGCTGAACTTTCATTTTGACTTTGTCGATTATTTCATTCCATGTCTCTGCTTTTAGAGGTCTCAGGCTCACCGGCATCCCAAGGTAGGAGAAATGGTCCCATTTTGCTTTGTATGTAACTCCAAAGATGTTGGCAATGTTGTGAGCTGTTTGGTTGGAAATGTTCCAGCCATAGACGCAGCTTTTGTGAAAGTTAAAAGCTCCCCCTGAGTAATCCATGTATTGATCAAGGAGGGTTTTGAATCGCCTTGCTATGGTGGTAGAGGCCCCTCCAATTAAAAGGGTGTCATCAGCAAATTGGGAGTGATTTATATTGTTGACTCCATTCCCAAATTTGATGCCTGTTATGAGGCCGACTCTTCGATTGTGATCCAAGGCTTTATTGAAGGATTCAGCCATAAGAATAAAAAGGTAGGGGGATAGAGGACAACCTTGCCTTAGTCCTCTGGAAGATTGGAAGGCTTCACAGGGGCGACCATTAATCAGGGGTGATATCCAAGGTCCTGATATACAAGCAGCTATGGTGTTGATGAAAGAGGAATTGAAGCCCATTTTTTTTAAAACAGCAAACAAGAAGGAGTGCCTTACCCGGTCAAAAGCATTGGCCAAGTCGAGCTTGAGAACAAATCCTTTCTCTTGTCTTGTAGTGCTGGAATGGATGGCTTCTTGGACCAAGGTAATGGAGTCGTGAATTTGCCTGTTAAACAGAAAGCCACCTTGATTTTCAGATATCAAGGATGGGAGGAGGGGCTGGAGTCTCATGGCTAGGATTTTCGTGAAGATCTTGTATGAAGTGTTGCACAAGGATATTGGCCGAAACCTGGAGAAAGAGGTGGGTCGGTTTTCTTTGGGAATGAGGGTAAGGAAGGTAGAGTTGGTAAAGCCTCCCATCTTCCATTTTCTTTGTATTCCCCTCAGCATTTTTGCGAGGTCTTTTTTTATCAGTTGCCAATGATCCCTGTAAAAGTTGATGGGGAAGCCATCTGGCCCAGGTGACTTGTCCGGCTGCAAGGTCCAGATTTCCTTCCTAATCTCTTCCTCTTTGATGTCTTGATTTAGGCTTTCATTTGTTTCCTGAGTTATGCCTTTGGGGAGATATTGCAGCAGGTCAGAGTAATCAATTTCTCCTTGGTTTTCAGTAAGAAGGCTCCTAAAATGAGAGGAGGCCGCCCTCTTGATGTCTTCTTGATTGTTGTAATGATTTCCTTCACTGTCATTTATGACACTAACATTGTTCCTTGTCTTTCTAGTTGTAGCTTGCTTGTGGAAGTATGCTGTATTTTTGTCTCCTTCTTTCAGCCATAGCTGCCGCGATTTGGTCCTCCATTTTATCTCTTCTTCTCTGCTGATGTGCATGAGTTGTCCCTGAATTTCCCATTCTTTGTTTTTGAGATGTTGGGAGAGACCTTGTTCTTCTATTTGATTCTGAACTTCCTCCAAGTCTTGTTTAATTTTTATTTTTAATTTTTTAGGCTCTTGATAGCTGGTTTTTGCCCACTCTTTAAGCGCTCTTCTTGTACTCCTGATTTTAGTTTCCCAAATATGGCTGGGAGAGCCTTCGACGTGCTGTTTCCAGGTGGCCTCTATGATTGCTTCAGCTGAGGAGTTGTGTCTCCATAGCGGGTTGTATTTGAATGGGATTGGCCCCAGATGAAGGTGGGGTTCCAGCGTGAGGAGAATGGGGTAGTGATCAGAAGCTGTGGAGCTGAGGATATTGGTATGTCCAGCTGCAAAGGTAGAGAGAAGGGAGATATTGACCAGAAATCTGTCCAAGCGTTCCATAATGTTGCCTGGCCCCAGCCTACGATTACTCCAAGTGTATTTCCGGTTTTTTGGAATGATGTCCACCATTTCATGCTCTTGCATTATTTCCTCTAACTGGCTTCTGAAGGGATCATGCATAAAGTTGTCTCCTCTTTTTTCATTCGCATGGAGGATTAAGTTGAAGTCTCCAGCTATTATGATGTTTGAAGTTTGTTCTCTATCTATACTTTCTTTTAATTCCTTCCAGCACAACTCCTTTTCTCTGTAATTATTGGGGATGTAGACATTGTATATGATGATTTCACAATTTTCTTCTCTGCTGTTCAGATTGGTTCTTATCCAATTTTGGTTTTATATTGTTGAATCGCAGTCCCAATGTTGGTTGTTCCACATAGTTACTACTCCTCCTGATGCTCCTCTGGAGATGCTAATAGCGCCTGAGAAGTGTTTTTGGGCGTCTATGATTTTCTGCATCTCATATTGATTTTGTTTGCTTTCTTGTAATAACAGAATTTCAGGTCTTTCGTTATGAAGAAGATCTCTTAAGGCAGTTATTTTGGAGGGGTGCCCCAAGCCCCTGCTATTCCAAGAAAGAATTTTCATCATGGGACGTTCGAGCGGGGAGGTGCTCGCCTCTCGAAGTCTTTCCCTACTACTTCCTTTTCCTGATATCCTGTCATGAAGGATTCCATAGGGGTTTGGAATCCAAGGGCAATATCCTTTTGAGTGCTTTCTTCACGATGCTGCTTAGCTGATTTCCTACCTGGGCTAGGCTTCTTGTGGAGATCGCTTGAGGTACCAATTTCTTTGGAGGAGCTTCTAGTAGTTCTGGGGGGGGAGCCTCAATGGAGGGTTGGGAGAGTATCGAGGAGATCAATGGTGGATCAGGCAGATCTAAAGGAGGCTGATCAGATAGAGGGTCTTCTGAAGCGAGAATCAAGAAGGGGTTGGAGGTTGATGGAGGAGGCGGATCTTGAGAAGGGCCCGGGGGGTTAGAAGAGGGGGAGTTGGGACGCTAAGAAGATGGGCCAGGTATATCAGAAAATGATTCAGGTTTAGATGGAGGGGTTGCTTTCTTTTTTTTTACAGTCTCCCATTGTCCTCCTTGATCTTTAGTTTCCAGATTAGTTACTTTAGTACATCTATTGGTAAAATTCCCATATTCATGACATACCTTTCATTTGAAGGGAATCTGCTCATAGTCCAGCTGTTGTATGTAGCTCCAATCATCCACCTTGAGCTTGATGGCTTTCGGCAGTCCTTTTCCGAGGTCCACTTCCACACAGATCCTTGCACATGCCTGCATGTTGTCCTTTGGTTCGCTTCTGTCGATGTATTTCCCAACTGCGTTTCCGATTGCTTTAACCGAGTCATCTCCCCAGCAGTGCAAGGGAAGATGAGGAAGACGGACCCATACTGGGACTGCATTGGGGATGTCCAGTTCTGGATCGAAATCAGGGGTCCATTTGTTTAGGTAAAGTCCTCGGGAATCCATGAAGTAGGGGCCATTTCTGAATATAAGATCCTTATATGCTTTAGTTTCGAAATGAAAGGTATAATAGCCTTTGCCACAGAAACGTATTGAGATTTTTCCTTGGGTTTTATCAACCCAGTTTCTCTCCACCCATCTTTGCACTGTTCTTGGTGAGGGCCATAGTCACGTAAATTGTCCTATGAGTCCTTTTTTTGCTAGAGATAGTGCTGCCATTCGAGGAAGGGATGGAGGCAGCTGGACTTCCTGGAGAATATCTAGTTTCTTGACAAAGTTTGATGTTGCTGGTTTGGGGCGAGGAGGGGGAAGGGACTTAACCAGATCTGAGAAGGCTTTCTCAGAATCCCCCAGGGATGGATCTGGTTGGGCCATGGCTGCGGCCAAGGCCCAGAATGGGCAGGCCTCAAGGCCGAAGCCGAGGAAGCCGTCGATGTCTCTGCTGCTCTCCTAGGTCGCGCTCCCACTGCTGCTCACGCGCGCGCTCCAAAATTCCACCTTCCCTTGGGTTTACAATATTAATCCTTTGGATTTTCAGTATTAATCCATTTTTTTATTAATTCCTTGTGTTTATAATATCAATCCCTTTGTTTTATTAATCTAAGGGTTCATATTCGTAAGGTAGAATATTATGATAGGGTTTATATATTAATCCTAAGGTTTAATATAAATCTCTTGGGTTTATAATATAAATTCTTAGGGTTATAATATTAATCATAGGGTTTATATTCCTTGGGTTTAATATTAAGCCTAGGGTTTACAATATTAATCCCTTGGGTTTATGAGTTTAAGGTTTATATTCCTAGGGTTTAATATTATTCCCTTGGGTTTAAAATTATTCTCTTAGGTTTATAATATTAATCCCTTAGGT